>PVKC010012446.1:10291-23869 GCA_004027635.1 Crocidura indochinensis
ACTCCCAAACAGCTTTTATGAAGACAACATCACCTTGATACCAAAACCAGACAGAGATGCTACGAAAAAAGAAAATTACAGACCAATTTCCCTGAAGAATGCAGATGCAAAGATCTTCAACAAAATCCTGGCAAATAGGATCCAATGAATCATCAAGAAGATCATGCACTATGACCAAGTAGGTTTCATCCCAGGAATGCAAGGATGGTTTAACATCCGTAAATCTATCAGTATCATACACAAAATCAACAAGAAAAAAAATAACATGATCATATCAATAGATGCAGAGAAAAGATTTGATAAGCTCCAACACCCATTCTTAATCAAAACTCTCAGCAAGATGGGAATGAAAGGAACCTTTCTCAATCTAAAACTATCTGCCACAAGCCAATGGCAAATATCATCAATCGAGAAAAAACTAAAAACCTTTCCTCTAAATTCTGGTACAAGACAAGGCTGTTCACTCTCATCACTCCTCTTCAACGTAGTACTGGAAGTGGTTGCTATAGCGATCAGGCAAGAAAAACATATTAAGGGAATTCAGATAGGAAAGGAAGAAGTCAAGCTTCACGGTTTGCAGATGACATGATACTCTACTTAGAAAACCCTAAAGAATCTACCAAAAAGCTTATAGAAACAATAGACTCATATAGCAAGGTGACAGGCTACAAAATTAACACACAGAAATCAATGGCCTTTTAATACACCAATAATGATAGGGAAGACATGGACGTCAAGAAGGCAAGTCCATTCACATTAGTACTACACAAACTCAAATGTCTTAAAGTCAACTTGATCAAAGATGTGAAGGACCTATACAAAGAAAACTATAAAGCCCTGCTCTAAGGAGTAAGAGAGGACACACAGAAATGGAAACACATAGCTTCTTATGGATTGGCAGGATTAACATAATTAAAATGGCAATACTCCCCAAAGCATTGTACAAATTTAATGAGATCCCTTTAAAGATACCCATGGCATTCTTGAAGTGGATCAAACACTTATGAAGTTCATCTGGAATAATAAAAACCCTTGAAAAGCTAAAGCACTCCTAGGGTAAAGGAAAATGGGAGGCATTACTTTCCCCAAATTTAAATTGTACTACAAAGCAATAGTTATCAAAACAGCATGGTATTGGAATAAAGACAGACTCTCAGATCAGTGGAATAGGCTTGAGTTTTCAGACAATGTTCCCCAGACATACAATCACCTATTTTTTTGACAGAGGAGCAAGAAATCCTAAGTGGAGCAGAGAAAACCTCTTCAACAAGTGGTGCTGGCAAAACTGGTTAGCCACTGCAAAAAAATGAACATAGACCCCCATTTAACATCATGAACAAAGGCAAAATCCAAATGGATTAAAGACCTTGATATCAGACCTGATATCATAAGGTATATAGAACAACATGTAGGTATAACACTCCATGACATCGAGACTAAAGGCATCTTCAAGGAGGAAACTGCAGTTTCCAAACAAGTGGAAGCAGAGATAAACAGATGGGAATACATTAAGCAGAGAAGCTTCTGCACCTCAAAAGAAATAGTGCCCAGGATACAAGAGCCACCCACCATGTGGGAGAAACTATTCACCCAATACCCATCAGTTAAGGGGCTAATATCCAAAATATACGGGGCACTGACAGAACTTTACAAGAAAAAAACATCTAATCCCATCAAAGAATGGGGAGAAGAAATGAACAATTTGATAAAAAAAGAAATACAAATGGCCAAAAGGCACATGAAAAAGTGCTCCTCATCAATAATCATCAGGGAGATGCAAAGCAAAACAATGATGAGATACCATATCACGCCACAGAGATTGGCACACATCACAAAGAATGAGAACAATCAGTGCTGGCAGGGACGTGGAGAGAAAGGAACTCTTATCCACTGCTGGTGGGAATGCCATCTAGTCCAACCTCTGTGGAAGGCGATATGGAGATTCCTCCAAGAACTGGAAATTAAATTCCCATTCGACCCAGCTATCCCACACCTAGGGATATACCCTAGGAATACAAGAATACAATACAAAAACCCCTTCCTCACACCTATATTTATTGCAGCACTATTCACAATAGCTAGGCTCTAGAAAAAAACAAGATGCCTTTCAACAGACGAATGGCTAAAGAAACTATGGTACATATACATAATGGAATATTATGTAGCCGTCAGGAGAGATGAAGTCATGAAATTTTCCTATACATGGATGTACATGGAATCTATCATGCTGAGTGAAACAAGTCAGAGTGGGAGAGCAAGAGACGCAGAATAGTCTCACTCATCTATGGGTTTTATGAAAAATAAAAGTCACTTTTGCAACTATCCTCAGAGACAATGAGAGGAGGGCTGGAACTTCCAGGTCACTCCATGAAGCTCACCACAAAGAGTGGTGAGTGCAGTTATAGAAATAACTACAATGAGAACTACCATAATCTTGTGAATGAATGAGGGAACCGGAAAGCCTATCTAGAGTACAGGTGGGGGTGGGGTGGGATGGAGGGAGATTAGGGAAATTGGTGGTGGGAATGTTGCACTGGTGAAGGGGCGAGTTCTTCACATGACTGAAACCTAATCACAATCATAGTTGTAATCAAGATGTTTAAAAAAAGCAAAAAAAAGTTTTTAAAAATGATATCTGGGGGGGGCCCAGGAGATAGCATGGAGGTAAGGTGTTTGCCTTTCATGCAAAAGGTCATCAGTTCGAATCCCGGTGCCCCATATGGTCCCCCGTGCCTGCCAGGAGCAATTTCTGAGCATGGAGCCAGGAGTAACCCCTGAGCACTGCCGGGTGTGATCCAAAAACCAAAAAAAAAAAAAAATGATATCTGGGGACCCGACCGTGAGAAATTGTGAGTGCTGCCTCTGTCTCCTGTCCTGTCACCTGAACCTCTTGGGAGTGGGCCAAAAAGAGGCTCCAAAAACACACTCTCCTAGAAGCCCATTCAAGGTGGGAACACCAAAGAACTGCTCCATAACGTGAAAACTGGCTATAAGCAGTGCTTTACAGAAGTCAGGTCCCCTGTTTGTGACGTCAGGCTGGGAACATTTTCAAAACTGCGCTGGCCCAGTGAGGCCGAGCCGTGAGAAATTGTGAGTGCTGCCTCTGTGTGTCTGTCTCCTGTCCTGTTCTGTCTCCTGAACCTCTTGAAATGAACGTGCACTCTTTCTAAGAAAAGAACGCCATTGCAACAAGAAGAAAAAGACACACTAAGAACTGTGCTGTATTATTGAAGTCCAGTATCTCTCCCCACACTGTCTTCTCTGCTGCATGCTCAGACATAAGAGTTGCTCCTGTGTGAGGCTTTATCCACGAAAGACACCCCTTCCTTTGAGGCAAGTCAACCCATCCATAAATGATGGAGCCAGAGGATCGTGTCCGCTAATGAATACCACCACAAGTAGAAAAACCCACAATACAAGTGTGACAATGGTAAACAATGCAAGCCAACATCAGACATAGAGAATGTAGATGACAATTCTGATGACCAGAAAACAAGCAACCAACTACTCAATCTCTCAGATAAGGAGTTTAGACAAGAAATATGAAAGATGCTCAAAGAACTCAAAGAAACCATGGATTGAGTTGAACAGAACACTAATACGAACCAAGAAAATATGAAGACAGAAATCACAAAACTCCAAACTGAAATAACAGATCATATAACAGACCTGAAAAACTCAGTAAATGAATTGAAAGACAAAAAAGATAAGCTCAACACCAGGGTAACAGAAGCTGAGAATAGAATTGGTGCTGTGGAAGATGAGATAAATAACAACTCCATACAGCGGGAGTGCTTGGAAAAAAAAACTTAAAGCAAATGAACAGACAATGGAAAAATTAGTCAAAGAATGGTAACAGATGAAAATAGAAGTGTATGATAAGCTCAACAGAAACAACTTAAGAATCATTGGAGACCCAGAGACCCAGGAAGAAAATTTTCAGAAAGAATCAACGGTCAAGAACATTATTAAAGAGAAACTTCCAGAGCTAAAGGATATAGGAGACCAAATCCTGCATGCTCGAAGAGTACCAGTCAGAAGAGACCCAGAGAAAATACTCCAAGACACATCCTAGTCACAATGATGACTTCCACAGATACAGAGAGAATTCTGAAAACAGCAAGATCAAAAAGGGAAATTACGGGGGCCTGGCAGTGGCGCTCGAGATAAGGTGCCTGCCTTGCCTGCACTAACCTATGACGGACCATGGTTCAATCCCCCGGTTCCCCATATGGTCCCCAAGCCAGGAGCGACTTCTGAGCGCATAACAAGGAGTAACCCCTGAGCGTCACTGGGTGTGGCCCAAAAACCAAAACAAAACAAAACAAAACAAAACAAAACAAAAACAAACCCCAGAACAAACAAACAAACAAGCAAAACAAAAAAAGGGAAATTACATTCAAGTGAGCATCCTTGAGATTTACAGCAGAGCTGTCACCAGAAACACTCAGGCCAGAAAGCAGTGGTGGGACATAGTTGCAAAACTCAATGAAATGGGGGCCCAGGAGATAGCATGGAGGTAAGGCGTTTGCCTTTCATGCAAAAGGTCATCGGTTGGAATCCCGGTGCCCCATATGGTCCCCCATGCCTGCCAGGAGCAATTTCTGAGCATGGAGCCAGGAGTAACCCCTGAGCACTGCCGGGTGTGACCCAAAAACCAAAAAAAAAAAAAAAAAACTCAATGAAATGAATACTTCACCTAGAATACTGTATCCAGCAAAACTCAGTTTCCGGTTTGACGGAAGAATACATGGTTTCACAGACAAAAAACAGCTCAGAAACTTTACAGACTCAAAACCAGTCTTAAGAGAAAAACTGAAAGACCCAATTTAAGACAATACTGACCAAAAGACACAACATATTTCGAGATAGAGATGGTATTAAATCCCAGAACAATTCTTTCAATGTCAATGGATTAAATGCACCAGTTAAGAGACACAGAGCAGCTAAATGGATCAAAAAACTCAATCCAACCTGCTGCCTACAAGAAACACACCTGAATAGTCAGAACATAGATTTAAAATAAAAGGCTGGAGGAAAATTATTCAAGCAAACAACACCCATAAAAAAGCTGGAGTGGCCATACTAATATCAGATAATGCAAACTTTATAATCAGGAAGGATGTATGGGATAATGATGGACATTTTATATTAATGAAGGGGTATGCAGAGCAGGAAGAAATCACTCTCCTAAACATATATGCATCGAATGAGGGTCCAGCAAAATATTTAATACAATTGTTGACAAAGTTGAAAAATAATATCAATAACAGCACAATAATTGTGGGGAATCTCAACATGACTTTGTTAATACTGGAAAGGTCAATCAGACTGAAACCCAACAAGAATATACTAGACCTGAGAAGAGAAATAGAAGAAAGAGGCCTAGTATATATACATAGGACACTCCACCCCCAGAAACCTGGATACACATTCTTCTCCAATGTACATGGGACATTCTCCAGGATAGACTACATGCTGGCACATAAAACATATCTCCATAATATCAATAGGAGAAATCTTGATAAAATTAAAATGGTAATCTAATATCAGCTCAAAAACAAAAGCCCAGACCCAGATGGATTCACTAATGAATTCTTTCAAAATTTCCAAGAGGAACTACTACCAATCCTGGTAAGACTCATGAAATCGAAAAAACGGAAACACTTCCAAATAACTTATGAAGTCAACATCACCTTGATACCTACACCAGACAGAGATGCTACGAAAAAAGAAAATTACAGACCAATATTGTTGATAAATGCAGATGCAATGATCCTCAATAATATCCTGGCAAATAGGATTCAATGCCTCATTAAGAAGATCATCCACTACGATCAAGTAGGTTTCATCCCAGGAATGAAAGGATGGTTTAACATCTGTAAATCTATCAACATAATACACAACATCAACAACAACAAAAAAATAAAAACCACATGATCATATCAATAGATGCAGAGAAAGCATTTGATTGGGCCCAACACCCATTCTTGATCAAAATTCTCAGCAAGATGGGAATGAAAGGAAACTTTCTCAATATAGTTAAGGCCATCTACCACAAGCCAGTGGCAAATATTATCCTCAGTGGAGAAAAACTAAAAGCCTTCCCTCTAAATTCTGGCACAAGGCAACGCTCTCCTCTTTCAGCACTCCTATTTAACATAGCACTGGAAGTACTCGCTATAGCGATTAGGCAAGAAAAAGATATCAAGGGAATCCAAATAGGAAAGGAAGAAGTCAAGCTCTCGCTGTTTGCAGATGGCATGATACTCTACTTAGAAAACCCTAAAGACTCTACCAAAAAGCTTCTAGAAATAATAGACTTATATAGCAAGGTGGCAGGCTACAAAATTAACACACAAAAATCAATGGCTTTTCTATACAAAATACACCAATAGTACTAAGGAAGAAATGGCATTAAGAAAATAACCTCATTCACAATAATGCCACACAAACTCAAATATCTTGGAATCAACTTGACTAAAAATGTGAAGGACCTATACAAAGGAAACTATAAAACTCTGCTCCAAGAAATGAGAGGATACACGGAAATGGAAACATACACCCTGCTCATGGATCGGCAGGCTTAACATCATCAAAATGGCAATACTCTCCAAGGCATTGTACAGATTTAATGCGATCCCTCTAAAGATACCCATGACATTCTTCAAAGAATTGGATCAGGCACTTTTGAAATTCATTTGGAACAATACACACCCTTGAATAGCTAAAGCAGGGGCCGGGCGGTGGTGCTGGAGGTAAGGTGCCTGCCTTGCCAGTGCAGCGTAGGACGGACCGTGGTTCGATCCCCCGGTTTCCCATATGGTCCCCCAAGTCAGGAGCAACTTCTGAGCGCATAGCCAGGAGTAACCCCTGAGCGTCACCGGGTGTGCCACCCCAAAAAAAAGAATAGTTAAAGCAATCTTTGGGAAAAAGAATATGGGAGGAATTACGTTCCCCAACTTTACTATAAAGCAATATAAACTTTACTATAAAGCAATAGTTATCAAAACAGCTTGGTAATGGAATAAAGACAGACCCTCAGATCAGTGGAATAGTCTTGAATACTCAGAGAATGTTCCTCAGACATGCAACCACCTAATTTTTGATAAAGGACTAAGAAATTTCAGTTGTAGCAAAGAAAGCCTCTTCAACAAGTGGTGTTAGAACAACTGGCTACCCACTTGCAAAATATTGAACTTAGACCCCCAGCTACATCATATACGAAGGTAAAATCCAAATGGATTAAAGACCTCAATATCAGACCCGAAACCATAAGATATATAGAACAATATGTAGATAAAATTCTCCAGGACATTGAGACTACAGGCATATTCAAGGAGGAAAGTGCACTCTCCAATTAAGTGAAAGCAGAGATTAACAGATGGGAATATATTAAGCTGAGAAGTTTCTGTACCTCAAAGGAAATAGTGCCCAGGATACATGAGTCACCCACTGAGTGGGAGAAACTATTCACCCAATACCATCAGATAAGGGGCTAATCTCCAAGGCACTGGCAGAACTTTACAAAAAAAGCATCTAATCCTATCAATGGGGAGAAAAAATGAACAGACACTTTGACAAAGAAGAAATACGAATGGCAAAAAGATACATGAAAAAAATGCTCCTCAACACTCATCAGGGAGATGCAAATCAAAACAACTATGAGGTACCACCTCACACCACAGAGAATGACACACATCACAAAGAATGAGAACAAACAGTGTTGGCCGGGATGTGGAGAGAAAGAATCTCTTATCCACTGCTGGTGGGAATACTGTCTAGTACAACTTCTATGGAAGGCGATATGGAGATTCCTCCAGAAACTGGAATTCGAGCTCCCATACAATCCAGCTGTACCACTCCTAGGAATATACCCTAGGAACACAAAAATACAACACAAAAATCCCTTCCTCACACCTATATTTATTGCAGCACTACTCTCAATAGCCAGGCTCTAGAAACAACCAAGATGCCCTTCAACAGACGAATGGCTAAAGAAACTGTGGTACATATACACAATGGAATATTATGCAACTGTTAGGAGAGATGAAGTCATGAAATTTTCCTATACATGGATGTACATGGAATCTATTATGCTGAGTGAAATAAGTCAGAGAGAGAGAAAGACGCAGAATGGTCTCACTCACCTATGGGTTTTAAGAAAAATGAAAGACATTCTTGCAATTGTAATTTTCAAACACAAAAGAGAAAAGAGCTGGAAGTTATTATAGCTCCTTCTAGGGGTACAATTAACTACCTGAAGACCCGCCCATTTATGGGAGGAGTCTTGGGGGGATATGATCTGTAACTTTATCTGCAAGACCCTGCCCATTTCCTGGGAGGGGTCTTGGAATAGGTTATATAAGGCTTTGACCCAGGAGATGAAGAATCTTTTGTCTTTTGGATCTTAGTCAGCATGGAGGTCAGAGGAAAGATGGTTGAAAGGAGTCAAGATGCAGGGCTACCTAAGTATGGCTGATGTTTAATTGGTTATAATATAGGACTCACATGTGGTGGATAGGGCATGAATAAAGTTGATGCTTCCTGCCTGTGAGTGAGATTTCTACCAGCAACTCTCCTAAACCTCCCACAAGCTGAATGGGGGTTGCGGAGTCACGTGGCCTAGAATGGCAGTCAAAGGTCTCTCCATCCTAAGGCCTGAATTGCAACAGTTATAGTTCACCTCATGAAGCTCACCACAAAGAGTGATGAGTTTAGTCAGAGAAATAACTACATTCTGAACTGTCCTAATAATGAGAATGTATTAGGGATATAGAAAGCCGGTCTAGAGTACAGGTGGTGGTTGGGTGGGGAGATTTGGGACATTGGTGATGGGAATGTTGCACTGGTGATGGGTGATGTTCTTTACATGACTGAAACCCATACACAATCGTGTATGTAATCAAGGTCTTTAAATAAAATAAAATAATTATTAAAAAAAGTCTTAAGTCTCAAGAATGGCACTAGAAAAATCAAACAATATTGTATACTCAGGTAAACATACTAGCATTTAACCTGTAAATATGGCAGAAGAGTGAATCAAAGTTCATCAGAGAATAAAATATACAATATAACTTGATACCAGTGTTAATATAATCAGACATAAAAAGAAGCAACTGTTAATTGTTCAACTTTATTGTTGAACTTATAGTACCTATAAGGAGATGGATTGTAGGGTCAGGGAACAATCATGATGTGAAGTAATGCAACTTAGCTCTTTGTTTCCTTATAGCTAGTAACAAGGTAAAAGAATGTGGAGATTTGAGCCTGAGCAGTGGCGCATTTATAAAGCATCTGCCTTGTCTGTGCTAGCCTTGGAAGGACAGTGGTTCAATCTCCTTGCATCCAATATGGACCCCTGATTGAGGAGCAATTTCTAAAAACATAGCCAGGAGTAACCCCTTAGCATCACTGGGTGTGGCCTAAAAAAAAAACAAAAAATGTGGATATATATAAACACAATTATAGAGCTTTGACATAGATTTGTATAATATATGTTGAAGTAAATAATGGGAACAGAGCTGTAATATCAGATATCTCTGATATTTGATGAATCAAGCACAAGGAATCTTGTTTAAGGAATTATTTTATGTAGTGGATTATACTGATGATTGTGAGGTATTAGTACTCAGTTGAAATAAATGTGATCTAATTGAGATGACAAGACCAGTTTGTATCAAATCATCAGGATTTAGAATATGCTGCAATAGGGAATACAGCCTGAATTTGAAAAAAGTAATGTTGCAATTGGCAGGGCTATTGGTGACTGATAGTTGGCAGAACAATAAATCATAAATAAATAATTCTGTTTAAATGATGCTAATTTTTTTTGTTTATGGGCCACACCTGAAAAAGTTCCTGTCTCTGCACACAGGAATCACTCCTGGGGGTACTTGAGATGTCCAAGACCAAATCCGGGTTGGCTGTATGCCTTATAATCTTGCATCATTATTTTGAATATTACACATGTAATAATTGTACCCCATCCTAGGGTGTGACCTGGTGATAGTATATTGAATTGTTTCTTACTTGGTATTCTGCTCTCACCCTAGGTTGATACCTGATTCTTGTCGATAAAAGCAAGGGTCTGAGGAAGGCAGGGGCTCATTCTTCGGTCTTTTTCCACTGAGCTTCACTCCATCTTAGGAACAGGAAGCTTAGAAAAAAATGATGTCTGAATTTGGATGGGGATTGAGTTGAATCTATATAGTAATTTAGGTAAGATAGTCATTTGTTGATTCTTCGTACCCATGAGCAGGGGATGATCTTCCATTTCCTTAGGTCAGTGCTTCTCAAATAGTGTGTACGTCTCCCAGGAAGGACGTGAGGCTCTGCAAATGGGGGCGCATTTGACTTCAGCAAACACTGTCATAACAAGCTAAGTCCCGTGTTTATGTCTCTTTATGCCTCTGGAACTGAGAGTTGCCAGGGCATGACTAAGCCCTTAGCGGGGACTCAGCCCACCAGATGTATCCTAAGATTTTCCTAGTGGTTAGAAATAATTTAACCCTCATGGGGTTCCTCAAAAGGCCCACTGTAGACGACTTTTTCTCCTGCGTGGATGGTTGAGGAATTTCCTAAGAGATATCTGGCATTACATTTTCAGCCAGTATCTGACTATCTCTCCTTTGTATATATCAGGCAAAAATATTGGCCTCTTTCAAATAATTTGGACCAGAAATTCCAGCACCAAAGTTTATTTGAGAACCCTCTTTTCTGGATTTAGTCAGCCCCAATAGCAAAGACAATTTTTCTCTTTGCAATTGCAGTTTCTGGTAATCAAGGGAGTAACCAGAATGCAGATCTCGACTACTGACCCTCCTTTAGAAATAGGGAAGGCCGGGGTCCGGGAGATAGCATGGAGGTAAGGCGTTTGCCTTTCATGCAGAAGGTTATCAGTTCAAATCCCAGTGCCCCATATGGTCCCCCGTGCCTGCCAGGAGCAATTTCTGATCATGGAGCCAGGAGTAACCCCTGAGCACTGCCGGGGGTGACCCAAAAACCACACACACACACACAAAAAAGAAAGAAATAGGGAAGCTCTTTCTTGAGGATTTGGTACCTCCCTTAATTTAACCTCTAAAACAATAGAGTCCAGCCTAGAAAGACCAAGTTTCTAGATATTTCCTATTTTCTCCTAATCCTAATTTTGCATTTAAAGCATGCTTGCTAAGAGTTACCTTGAGCGGTGACCTCCTCTCTTGTAACTTAGAATTTTTAGTCATACCCATAGCTTAGGTATTGTTATTGTTGTACTAGGCTTTGTGATTACAATTATTCTTCACCTATGGCTAATTTTGCCCCATAAATCCCCCTGCTCAAAATTAAACTTGTCGCACTCCTGGCAGAAACGTGTTGACCCCACATTCTCCGTGTGCTTTCATTTATTTCATATTTCATATTTTGTCCACTTGTGCTCCTGCTTTCCTATCTTGTAGTGCTATGGCCCACGAGAATTGCTTAGACGCAAGATGTTTACAACAGAGTTGCTGTGTCCTGTTTCAAACCAGTTTTGAAAAGCTATGCATTGCAAAACGTGCTCATTGTAGCCATTAATCCAGACATCATCTGTGATTTAAAAATCAGCTCAAATTATTTTATATATATATATATATTTGTCTTGCAGGTTAAAGTTTTTTAAAATAAAGATACTATTTACAGTTGTGCAGGGCATGCGAGAAATGTTTTCTTCTTCCCAGGGGAGCATGGCAGAAAATAATTTTGAAGGACTGTCTTAGGTCCTCTTCAATTTCTTTCTGAAGTGTTTTTGAAGCTTTCACAGTATAGATCTTTCATTTCTCTCTCTCTCTCTCTCTTTTTTTTTTTTTGGTTTTTGGGTCACACCCGGCAGTGCTCAGGGGTTACTCCTGGCTCCATGCTCAGAAACCTCACCGCAAAGAGTAGTGAATGCTGTTAGGGAAATAACTACACTAACAACTAGCATGACAATGTTAAAAAATGAGAGAAGTATGGGGTCAGAGAGATAGCATGGAAGTAGAGTGTTTGCCTTGCATTCAGAAGGACAGTGGTTTGAATCCTGGCATCCCATATTGTCCCCCGAGTCTGTTGGGACTGATTTCTGAACATAGAGTCAGGAGAAACCCCTGAGCTCTGCCGGGTGTGACAACAATAACAACAACAAATGAGAGAAGTAGAATGCCTGTCGCAAATACAGGCGGGGGGGAGGGGGACATTGGTGGTGGGAATGTTGCACTGGTGAAGGGGGGTATTCTGTTTATAACTGAAACCGAACTACAAACATGCTTGTATTCATGGTACTTAAATAAAGATTTATAAAAAAAAGAAAGAAAATATGAATCAAAGCCAAGAAGAGTATGTGATACCAAGCACTAACAACAAGGGAAGGATAATAAAGTTAAAATTAAAAGAAAAATTTGAGGATAGCTTGAACAACACCCGATGATAATGAAGCTCAGGAGTTATGCCTGGCTCAGGAATTACTCCAAGCAATGCTCAGAGAACTTATGGGATGCTGGGGATAAAGCCCTGATAGGCTTCATGGAATGAAATACCCTATCCATTAGACCAATGGTCGGCAACCTTTTTTTTCAACTGAGCCAAATCTCACCAAAACCACAAATGAAATTTCTTTTGAGAGCCACATTTGGGGGAGGTTGGGTGGGCTTTTTTATTTTTATTTTTTGTTTTTTGGTGTTTTTGGCAGCGCTCAGGGGTTACTCCTGGCTCTATGCTCAGAAATCGCTCCTGGCAGACTCAGGGGACTATATGAGATGCCAGGATTCAAACCTCCTGCATGAGAGGCAAAAGCCTTACCTCCATGTTATCTCTCCAGCTCTGAGAACCATATTTTTAAAACCGAAAATACATAGGATGGTACACTATTTCTAATTTCAATGAGTTTTTATTGAGAATATTCTGCATGCAAGTATCCACATAGGTCGGGAGGATACAAATAACACAACTAATAAAACAAAAACTTTAGAACAGTATTATTTATCGATAACGTTAAATTCCATAAAATTTGCCTTACAATGTAGAGAAAATTACATCCTGACAATGACTGACAAAGTCACAAACACTAATGTGAACATTGGCCTTGTATTTCCTTGGATAGTTTGAGTAAGTCAGGTTTGTACGTTGTTGTTTTTAATTTTAGGCATGATTCCAGGTTCTCATTGATGAGATGATTTCTCAATTTACACCTGATAAGATTCATGCTTGAAAATGATTGTTCACATAAATATGTAGACCCGAAAAAGGAAAGAACTGCAAACGCTAGCTTTTATAGTTGATTATATGACTCAGGAATACTATTCCAGATGTTAAAAACTAACATATCTTCCTTCTCCAGGTCTTTCAAAGCAGACCACTTGTGCTGTGAATTAAGTTCAGATTTGTGTTTCTTCAATCTTTCTAAATTAGCACAAAGACGGTCAAATTTCAAGCTACATAGTTCTTTGTTTTTTAAATGCAGAAGTTGCATTTCAAAGTTGCCAATGTTGATATTAAAGGGAGAAAAATTTAATTCCGTTATAGTGGCATCCAGAGTTGTTTTTTTTTTGTTTTTTTTGTTTTTTTTTTTTTTTTTTTTTT
>PVKC010012447.1:0-23761 GCA_004027635.1 Crocidura indochinensis
ATTATGAGTGAAATGATTCAGTTGGTGAGAGATAAACATAGGACAATCTTAATCATATGTGTGATATTAGAAAAATAAAAGACAATGGGGGATGATATTCAAAGACAATAGAGATGAGGATTATAAGGACCAGTCCCTGGTAGGAAGCTTGATACCCACAAAGAGTGGAGAGCGCAATTGGAGTAGAGAAGGGTCTATTGTGAGAGAGACATGCATGGCACACCTTCATTACAGTAAAGCACACAATAGTTTCAAAAAAAAGAGAGAATTAAAATGCCTGCCCCAGAATCAGGCAGGGGAGGGTGATTGGGAGGAAAGAGGGCATCAGAGAGAGTGACAGGATAACTGTTGACATTGGTGACAGGAAATGCACATTGATGAAGGTTGTTGTGTATTGTGTGGCTGTAACTCAATCGTGAACAAATTTATCTGTGAAAAAACAATGTACTATGAAAAACTTCTTGTATTTTTTTTTTGGTTTTTGGGCCACAACCGGCAGTGCTCAGGGGTTACTCCTCGCTGTCTGCTCAGAAATAGTTCCTGGCAGGCACGGGGGACCATATGGGAAACTAGGATTCAAACCAATCACCTTTGGTCCTGGATCGGCTGCTTGCAAGGCAAATGCCGCTGTGCTATCTCTCCGGGCTTCTATGAACAACTTTTTTTTTTTTTTTTTTTGGTTTTTGGTTTTTGGGTCACACCCGGCAGTACTCAGGGGTTACTCCTGGCTCCATGCTCAGAAATTGCTCCTGGCAGGCACGGGGGACCATATGGGGCACCGGGATTCGAACCGATGACCTTTTGCATGAAAGGCAAACGCCTTACCTCCATGCTATCTCCCGGACCCCAATATGAACAACTTTTTAACTAGTGTTTAATTAAATTGAAGACATAAAACAAAGGAAACAAGAAGTAAAAGAAGTCAATCTTGTAACTATGGTGTTTATATCGAAAACAAAACAAAAGAAAAGAAAACAAAAGAAACAAGAAGTAAAAAATATCAGATAGGTATTTCAGGGTAACCTGTATGAATATTTTAGGGTAGAACAAGAAATTTTTGCTTTCTTCTTAGGAAGACAGGAAGCCTTGGAAATGCATGGTCAAAGGCATACCATGCTGTGATTACATATTTTAGGCATGAGTTCTGACTAGTCTGTGTAGAAGAGTCTGGAGGCAAAGTGCAGAATAAGTTTAGATACTAAACCTAGGTATTGATTAGTGATAAATATGTATGTCAAAGATGATAGATACTGTTGGAACTGGTGTGGGTAAAAAAAATTAAGAATGACAGGAAGATTGTTGAACTGAAAAATTTCTAAAATATAATATTTTTGTTGAGATAGGAATGACACATGAAAAGAGATGTCCAATACAGTTGTAATCATTGAAATCAAGTCACACACAAAGAAAATATCTATGGATTAAATATATTATAGTATAAGGATAGTTATATATTTATAGTGTACTTATAGTATATATAGTATATTTATAACATAGTATTTATAGTTATGTAGATTATAGTTAAATATAAATTATAGTTAAGTACAGTAAATATTTTTCACTTAATAGGTAAAAAACTTTAATAAAACTTTGTATATGGAAGAAAATAGGCCATAATAGAAAGAATTACTCAAATGTTTATTTAATTGTAAGTAGAAGATTATAGAGAATATAACTGGTTATAAGCTGGAAAAGCTGTACCTTGTTCTTCCTAGGAAAGGTTATACAGATATGGCATAAGGGGTGGCATTTCCAAAGGTCTTGTTACCAAGGAAAGTCTTTATGTCATACAGAAATCTGAGACAGCCGTTGTTTTCAGCAACCTTAATGTTCAGATGCCTTCTCCTTATTCCCTATCTTCTCCTTATTACTTTGTAGAGTATTTATTTATTAAAATTTTTATTGAGATCATTGTGAATTACAAGTCTTTCATAGTTGTATTTCAGGCATATAGTGACAATTAGGGCCATTTTTATCATCAATGTTGACCTCCCTCCACCAGAGTTCCCAGCATGCGTCCTATATCTCCTCTCAGCCCCCTGTTGTACAAGTGTAGCAGGTCTGTTTAGTGTGTAGCTTGTTATAGTTTGGGTTTCTTGAGTCTATTGTTGACTTTGACCTTGTTATTTAGTTCTGACCCTTTTTTTCCCACTCAGTGCACCTGAGTCCACTTGGCCCCTTGGTCCCATTCAATTTTCTTTTCTCAATTTGTAGAAAGATATAAAAATATGAAGTAAATACGAAGTGATTCATGTTTCAAGGTTCTATAAAAAAAAGGTGGGAGCACATATCTAGAAGATTTAGATATAATTTAATTTAAAATGGGGCAGGTGGTGTGGCAGGCTTTTTTTTTTTTTGCATAGGCGCAGCATACATTAGGGGAAATTAGAAAAGAAATACTCTATCTAAAATAACAGGGTATCTCTACCCATGAAGCACATTGTCATAAGACCAACTCCAGGCTCCCAGTTGGCTAATTGTCTAACCCATGGTCTTTCTTTATGGTCCCAGGAAAAGTTCTATGTAGTTGTAGTTGTCATATTCAGTTTCCTGTAATTAGAGATCTTGGTTTTTACACAAATATTAAGTCAAATCTGGGGTGTGTTCTGATTTCATATCACCGTTAGGTGACAAGTTGTTCTTCTTTCCTCATAGTCAGGGTATCATATAAACCTAGCCTGAAGCAAATAGGTTCCAGGGCGACATTAGGGCAACAACACGGGGATAATGGGCAGAGTCGATTCCTGGTGCTGATGCGGAAAATTATGCCAGTTACAAGGTTGTGATCAGGGTTGAAAGGTTGATGTTTAATCAATTGAGGTCTAAGTCAAGTCATGGTGAAAGGTGCCCCTTCACTATAAAAGTTATAGGTTTTGTTTTAGTCTTGTCTCGTTTTATTTTGTTTTGTTACTTTTTTCTTCTTTCCCCTTTCTTCTTCCAAAGGGATAATTACAGCACCTAGATGGACTTCTCCTATATTCCTTCTTATATCTCCAGTAGAACCACAACACTGGAATCACCTTGATCAGCATCACAGTTGGAGGGAGAAAAATGGATGGTACCAAGACCAGACAATAGTGTGTCCATTTGGTGGAAATAAAAAATTATTAGACTTGCACACAAAATCCAAAGTCAACGACAACAGAAATGATACATAATCTACATCAAGCTGTACATGGGGGGGGGGGGGAACAGCTGCACTAGCATTACAGGAAGTTGAGGAGGGGGAAGAGGGATGCATGCTGGGAACAGAAGTGGAGGGAGGACAACACTGGTGGTGGGAATGCCCCTCATTCATTACTACTATGTGCCTTAAATATTACTGTGAAAGATTTGTAATTCACTTTGCCGTCAATAAAAAAATTATAGATTCTTATCCCTTTTAATCAACTGAGATGCTGTTTTTCAGATAAGAACTTCTTTCTATCCAAAAAATATTTTCCATTTTAGTGTACTTTTGCAGAAAGGAACAATGCCATATCATTCTTTTGATGCATATGGAGTAAAAATAGCAAACTAAACAATCTCTATAACCTTGTTTTATACCCGAGCTGAGAGCCTGAGCAAAGCTTTTCTACTTGAATTTCCTACTAAGCAGATCCAAAAACCAAATGGAGGAAGCTACCTCTACATGTGAATATAAATGCAAAGAATTATCACTATTAAGGAAGTGTGTCTACAGAAACATACAAAGGAAATATAGATGTCCCCTTTAAGTATTTTGAGATAGTTGGGATGGGAATAGAACCTGGAGGACAGTTTTATTCTGCACTGTGGTCTTGTGGAGTCTGATCAATGGTTTGCAGAAGTCAGGTATCTAATGGTATTCTTGAACTGAGGGTCTTTCTAGAGCCTAATCTGGTAGCAAATAATATTCCACAATGAGGGAATGATGGAGTAAAATGGCTGCATAGAATGAGTAAGCAGGAGTGATGGCTACAGGTTTTTCTTGGGCAAGACATGGCTGGTTTGGAAGTAGGGTCTCCTTTCTCTTGGGAGCAGGCTGGTAGTTTGCTGGGGCAGAGGGAAATTTCAGTTTCCTGTGGAATTAAGAAAGGAGGGTAAAGAGGGTTAAGCAGGGAAAGATATTGATCAGGGTTGAGGGGATGAAAGGATAGAAGAGGATTTGTAAGGAGGTAGATAGGCAGGGGTGGGGTGGAGGGGAATAATATAGCAGGGAGTATATGCAATATAGGCATGAATTATATACCAATCAGATTAGACAGACATAGAGGAGTCCACTACATACATACTTACACATATAGACAAATATTGGAGATCTTTTTGTAGATTGCAGTTGAAGGACTGACCTTCATGAAATGGGTCAGAGCACTTAAACATATGCAGCTGGCACATCAGGGGAAAACATTTTCCGATTTCTAGGCATTTCATCAATGGTGAGAGTAAACTTTGCTAAATAAAAGGTTCCGGGGTTAGATTGTCCATGGAGCTTTTTAGAACAATCATAATTTTCACATCTAAAGCACTGAGAAATATGGCAGTGAGCACTATAAGAGGAGTTGACTCCATATAGTATTGTTTGCCATGTCTTGAGCATCCAGGTTCCTTTCCTGAAAGCAGACTGGTAATGTGGGCATCATGATATAATAGTAAAGTAGAATGGATTGGAAAAAAATTGCAAAATCATACTCAGTGAATGGGGCCTGTAACAAAAGTCTATGGTGTTCAGTTGCCTATTTCAGTGGTCTTTATGGACATATACATTAGATCACAATAGAAGACATAATCAAAAGGAAAATAGAGTATTTTGTCATGACATTGCCATATTGAACACTGTATTTGCAGTCTAACATAATAAAATTCTGAATTGCAAAATTAGGGTGTCCAACCTATACATCCAAGAACCTCTATGGACAAAGAAGTTGAAGAGTTATTTTAGATATAATAAAATTAAGAAACTAGAACATTCTAATAGTGTGAGCACTGTAGCGGGAGTTTCCAAATGTATTCTGCACCTGTTTCTGTATATAAACGCATTAGAACATTATTATAGACCTCTGTAATGAGCAGTTGCTAGAACACCTATTCAATCTATTTGATCTAGACAGCTGTTTTCATTGCTGCTGGTTTATTTATAGTATAAAAGAATATAAAGGCTTTTGTGTTTCTCTTCTCCACTTAATTTTCTTCCTTCTTGCTATACCCTGGCACCTATGGTATTCAAGATATCTACCATTTAGACCATTGTGTTTCTTCATGCAGTTATTCTATATAAACACATATAGGTGATATTCTGTATTTACCCTTCTTCTAGCTTACTTCATTTAATAAAATATCTTCTAGTTCCATCCATGTTGCTACAAATTGCATGATGACCTCTTTCCTTACAGCTATATAGTATTCCATTGTATATATGTACCACATCTTCATGATCCATTTATCTATTGTTAGGCATTTGGTTGATTCCAAGTCTTAGATATTGTATTGAGTGCCACAATGAATAGAGGTGTGCATACATTCTTTTGAATTAATGTTTATCTATTCTGGGTATAGATACCCAAAAGGGAAATTGCTGGATCATAAGGCATCTCAATTTTGAATTTACTGAGACCCCTCCATACTGTTTTCCATAGTTGGTGGAAAAGGCAGCATTCCCACTAGCAATGGATGAGAGTTCCTTTCTTCCCACACCCAACCAACAGAGATTGTTCCCAGTATTTTTGATATATGCCATCCTCACTGATTTAAAACGGTACCTCATTGCTGTCTTGATTTGGATTTCTCTAGTGATAAGTGATGATGAACATTTTTTCATATGTCTGTTGGCCACATATTGGTATTCCTCTGACAAGTGTCTGTTTATTTTCTCTCCCCCATTTTTTTATTTCATGGAACTAATCTTTGTGAGTACTTTGTACATCCTAGATATCAACCCTGTATCTTATGAGTTGAGTGAAAATTTTTTTCCCAATAAGTTAACTGTCTTCTAGTTATTGCCCATGTTTCTTTTGCCATACATAACACTTTAGCTTGATGTAATTCCATTCATTTAGGTTTAATGCTATAGCTCTTGCCATTGGCATCCTATCATCAAATACTTTTTGAGGTGTAAGTATTGGACCTTTCTTCTCCATCTCAGTGTTTCTCCAAGTATCAGATAACACTTCATATCTAAATATTAAAGGCCCCTCCTTCTCACCATCACACATCTACAAGAGCCCCATGTGGGTGTGTTCACTTCACACACATCTGTTCATATCTTATCTTTTAGAATTGTGAAACATATCTTCTGCATTATTGTCTATTTTCCAGTTAGAATCAAATCCTTATAGGCAGGGACAATGACGTTTTGCTTCTGTATTGCCAAAAATATATAGAACAAATCCAATTGCTTAGAACTATGAACACTTGAGAAACCATGAAATGGAGATTTAAATCATCAAAAGAGGGTTTGGGGGAAAGAAATTTGTCATTACCCAGAGTTCACCTGAGAGGGAAACCAATTCAAAGTTGAGTTTGAGTCATACCAGAAAATTCACTAATTAATTTCTAATGATAAAAAGAAATAGACTCAAATTTCAGGTTAGCATATTCTGATACAGATTTTTCCCTGGAGTCAAGTTACAGGATTTTTTTTTTTTTTGGTTTTTCGGGCCACACCCGTTTGATGCTCAGGGGTTACTCCGGCTAAGAGCTCAGAAATTGCCCCTGACTTGGGGGGACGCCGAGGGATCGAACCGCAGTCCTTCCTTGGCTAGCGCTTGCAAGGCATACACCTTACCTCTAGCGCCACCTCGCCGGCCCCAAGATTCTTTTTTTTAAGTTACAGGATTCTAATTCATGACTAAAACCATTTTATTTATTAAATTTTATTTTATTTTATTATTGGTATAATAAGTCTTTTTCAGTAATCAAAAAATAATTGAGTTCTTTAAAATAAAGTATAATATCTGTAAGAGAAATAATAGCAGCATAAATTGCCATTTATTTCAGATAGTTATTTCTCCTGTCTGGGTAACCTTACATCATTTTCCATGTATTTTATGAAAAGCATATCTATGCTTAATTGTAAATGTTATAATGGTTACTAAAATTTATCACGTTAATGTATTCAAACTAAAAAGAATGGAACAATACCACTTATCTAGGAAAGATATCTACCACTATGCACGTTTCTGACCTAAAGGGAATTTATGGGCAAGCAATTTTATTGTAATAAATAAAAATAGCCAATTTTTTTTTGGTTTTTGGGTCACACCCGGCAGTGCTCAGGGATTACTCCTGGCTCCATGCTCAGAAATTGCTCCTGGCAGGCACGGGGGACCATATGGGGCACTGGGATTTGAACCGATGACCTTTTGCATGAAAGGCAAACGCCTTACCTCCATGCTATCTCCCGGGCCCCAAAATAACCAATTTTTATGGATACCTATCCTTCAGGTAATTAGCTTCAGAGACTAGTGAAAATATATAATATTGGAAACATTTAGAAAACATGAAGAAAAGCAGAATCAATCTAAGAAGTGTTGTGTGTTTAGAACTAGTCCTACTTAATCACTCTATTTTCTTTTTAGTTCTTTACAACTGAAAAGTGCTTTTACAGAGATTTGACAGGAAAGGAAAACTCATATTTGGAAACCAAGATTTTCCTTATGCTTTATATTTTCACACATATGTCTTATGTTTTAACACATATAATACTGGTGAAGACTCTGCTCTGCTTAACAGATGCAGTTTGGTTAAGTTGGATGAGTTGCTTATTATCAACAAGATCCAAGGGACAAAGTCAGTAACTGATGTCAGAGTTAAGAGTGCTCACAGCTTCTCTCACAACCCCCATTCATCACCATTTATTAGGGCATGTGTGCTCCCCAGGGAGCAGAATTTGGCTTAGTTATTGCTTTATTTCCAACTTGGATGCACACTGCAATCACCTGTTAATCTTGTCAGACAGATTTCCAAGTCTCATTACACAGATATGGCATATCACTCTTCCCTTTTGGTATGGGGAATCTGGATTTTCACTTATGGTCCAGCATAGACCCAGGGTATGTAGGTAGAAGTGAAAGTAGAAGCACAGGAGCCTTCTTCTATGTGTCAACATGATGTGACATAAGTAGAGTAGTCTGGTCTTGGCCTTGTGTTATATATTTGGTCTATTCAAAATACTAACAGCCAGGTAGCTTAGTCAGTAGAGCATTGTAGACTTTGAATCTGAGGTTCTAGTAATCAGGTCCCTGATCTGGCATCCTTATTTGGGGACTTTGAGCAATAGTAGAGCAGTTAGCATGCTTTGCTTAAAAGTATTCTATCTTAATTCAACCCCCAAAATTCCATAAAAACCCTTAAGTCCTAAAGGTAATCCCTAAGCACAAAGTCAGGAGTAATCCCTGAGTGCTTTCAAGTATGGACCTGAAAACAAAAAATACTAAAACAGTGTGACTATCATGTTCTGCCTCAACTAATGAGTAGTCCATGAAATGGGAACAAGGTAAAGCTCTTTGATCTTGCCATCACTGAGTCTTGAATTTAACCTAATTTATACTCTCCCAGCTTCAATATTCTAATAGTACAAGTGAGGAGTAATCACTTTCTAGTGGTATTGACTTTCAAAAAACTTTAATAAGTGATATTTATAAAAATTTAATTTTAAAAGCAGAGTCCACAAGCTGCCTGGAATTTTCCTTTTCACTGGATGTTACTTAACCTCAGAAGAATTATTTACTCTATTGTGCTTCAGTTTTATCATCTATAAAATATAGACTACCATTTTAAATACAAACTCAGATATTATTAGAAGAACCCAAGAAATTCATACATTAAGTATTTAATTTAGACTTTGACTTTTGATTAGTAATCCCTCGATGTTATCTGATAAGATTCCAAGCCTTCATATTCTTATTTCATATTTAGCTGTGCCTATGTGAAAGATACAAAGGGTTTCTGCGTTTTACAGATGCCAAAATAAAAAATCCTTTACTAATGGTGAAATAATAAAACTGGATTTTTAATTCGAGCAGGTTCCAAAACTTAGGAGCATTAGGTAGTTTTACCTGCCAGTATAGCTCAAACTCTTGTTATAGTGATAATAAATTGTCTATATTCTCCTTTGGTCTATAGTCTTCTAAAAGACTAAGGTCAGTCTCATTGTGTTAACTTTTACAGAACCCTTCTCAAATTTTAGAGAAAATTTCAAAAATTTTAATGCTATTTTAAAAGTTTTACAATATAAAACTTAAATGTGTGGCTTTAGAAGCCAATATCTTTTATATGCTACCACATGTTTATCCCTAGAATTTAAGTATTCCTCCATCACATCACCAGTTAACCCTTCTCACCCAACATTCCATCATTTCTTCCATTTTTTATCTAGGAGTCACATAGTGTTGTTATTTTCTAAAAGAATTTTTTGTCTTTATTTCATTTGCTCATTTGTTTTGTTTCCTTAGCTACTACCTATCCATAGATAGGTTTTCTCCTTCTGCTATATTTCCTGAAGTATCATTAACAGACTTTTAACATTTTTTTCTGAAAACCCAGAGGAGCTGTCCACTAGTCAGTTATGGGTCTGCATGAACTCATTTCCTTGACTCTGCCTTTTTTTAATCTCCAGTGTGTGCCTGAATACGTTTTCACAGAACTCTGTTAAGGTTCACTGCGCTGTGATTTACACTCTGATGCTACAGACATTATAAATGCTCTTCTCTCTAAAAAAATATCTTAATCCACACAAAATAAGTCTCTAAGGTCACAGACTTTGTTACATCTATAGGCTTTTCTTAGAATCCGAGCATGTGATATGTAACAGGAAGGGAATTACTAAAGATTCCAATAGGTGACTAAAAGTCATCTAATCCAGCCCACTGACACAAAAATGTAGTCTGGAGACCTCAAGATAACATAGTAGTCAGCCAGACACTCACTCTAGCTTAATGTGATTTTCCTAGTTTCTGGTCCTCTCTCTCCAGTATACTAAATGCCTGGGAGAGCTGTTTCTCATACTGACATTTCAAATCATCATGCCTTGCAGACTACATCAAACACTGACTCTACCACTTTCTGCTTTTACCTTCTGCTATCCCCAATTCAGAGAGATTTCTTGGAAATGGAGTCAGTCCTTCCCGTAAGTGTATAAAACAGAACACTGATTATAATGTGGGCCCAGTGGAAAGGAAACCCAGACATGTAAAATCTAACACCTTAAGCAATATCATGCCACACTCCCTCACTATTCCCTCTAAGCCTTCCCCCCACCTTTAACGTCTCCACAATTTTATTTGAGGAAAAAATCACAACTGGTACCACAGCCAGAAGCCAAATTCTCTTGCTGTAGTCATGGTTTTGAATAAGAATTGAGGTCTTTTCTCACAATGGAGGAGCCTGTGTTCACTCTTGAATGTCTATCACTCCCTTTTCTCTCCTCTAAAGAGAAAGTAAATTTCTTTAAACAAGACTACTTCACTAAAAATATTAATAAAATTAAAATAGTTGTCAAGACCTATGGGAATATCTAACACTTTGGAAATAACCCACAATAAAAACTGCTATGTCAGTATAATATTTCCTCTAAGTTCTTTCTTAACTGGATCCATTCAAAAGGCCTTTCATTTTATATCCAACCATCTTGTCTATCCCTAAGAAGAAGAAATGTGTCTTTAAACATAAAACATAAAGAAAAACATAAAGAAAGGAAAGAAACTTGTGGGGGAAATGCAGCCCTCACTCCCCTAAATGCAAGATTTTGATTCTTTGGATCATATATATATATATGATCCAAATATATATATATTATATATATATATATAATGTGTTCAAATTTTGGCACTTTGTTCTGTTTCTGTGGTTTTATGTCAACCTTGGTGTTATGCCAAACTGATCATTAGATGACGATGGTTAACTATGTATCAGGAGCCTAAGAAAAACTAAATATTGAATACATTTAGGCTTCCAACTTGCTCAATCATTGCCATTCCGAAAACACAAGTCTCTAGGTTTGAAACCTTTTCATATACAATTTTCTGATCTGGAGTGTCTTTCCCTTCCTTTTTTCCTGCAATGGTCATTCAACTTTACCAGTTTCTGGATTCTCTTCAATTCAAGTGAATAGGCATAGCACATCCCATTCACTTCAACTCTTGAATTAATAGGTTTTAAATTTGGCCAATGAAATTTAAGTGTAAGCCATGATTCTCCCTTCAAGCAAATGCTAAGGGAACCCATGTTTATCTTTGCGTCATGTTCTCTATTTTTTCTTCTGACTTCACAATAGATAAAGTCTCCATCATTGAGCATCTTTAGTAAAAAAGCATTAAGTAATAAGCAATATCCAGACTAACTAGCACAATCAACTGTGGATGCCCCTTTACTTATTTCCATTTACTTGACTAATCATCCTTTGGAAGTCACTTTATGGTTACTTCTTAAGAGAAGATATTCCAAGCCAGTTTGGTTTGATGCCAATGAGTCTCATAAAATTCTCAATATAACTTTTAACACATCATCAAGTTTATTAGCTTACTTACTTACAGTTCCCAATAGAAACCTTGACTAAAGAAGTTATGACACTTTCACCTTTTTGCCCCAATATCTAATGTACCTTATGTAAAAAGACTACACCTAAGTTCTACTCTAGATGACTACAGTCATACAATTTTTTGAATTCTTTTTTAAACTTATCAAGATTATTCAATATGTCTTCATGCTTAACCAAAACTCTAAGGAATGGATACATTTTAAAAACCAAGGGAAGTATGAGGTTTCTTAAGTAAAGCATTTCCAGATGCAAAAACATTTATTTTGTGTCCAGGCTAGCAGGAATTGATCCCAAATGTTAACTACTGGTCCCTGAACACCACCAACTGTGACACACATACACACACACACACACACACACACACACATAATGTGTAAGATGGATATCATCTTGAACATGAGAGACAATCAATGTAAGATAGAAATAATCAACATTATAATGATCATATTATATCTGTTTACAAGTTTTACTCCCATTGATGCTAGATAAGAGGTAGTTAAAGACATGGCTTGATCTTGTTTTCTCAATTTCCACACAGTGTTTGTATTAGGCATGTCAACAGCACAGATAAATGAATGCTATGAGAAGTTAAAAAAATATTGCCCTAGATTTCTTGACTCTTTTAAGGCCATGGTGGTATAGAGAAATAGGAGCTTTAATATAAAAAAATTTATAATATAAAAATCATGAACTATTATTTTAATATATTAATTTTTCTGTTTACATTTGAGTATTAAGCATGACAATACAGATAATGAATATTTTTAATAAGTAGTCTCAAAAACAAAGTTAAGCATCATAAGAATTGCTAAATTGTAGTGAAATTCCTGATTTCCAAAATCAGAACACCTTTTTCCTAACCTATCAAGCCTCTTTTAGCTCTCTTTTTATCAAGTCCTGGACTCAGATTTTTCATTCACACTAAGATGTAAACAAAAAATATCAAAATGACCAGTTTCAGAAATACTAAGTAAGCAATGAAGTGATTATAGGTAAATCACATTGAGGATATCAGATCCAAATGGAGGCAGAAATCTGATAACAATAACCTCAACAAGGACTTATCTGTCCCAGAATGTCAATCACTAGTAAGAAAATTGAGAAACTTTCATTTGGATTAGATTGAGTTGCATAAAAATTAGTATGAATCATCAAGTGTACAACTCAGGAGCAATATCTACTATCTCCACAACCATTCAATTCATCCATTCTCCAGACAGGAACCCATTACCCATAACCCATGATGTTAGCCATTCTCAGCCTCTTATCACCAGACATTATTAGCATGGTGCCCCCTATTTATATCTGCAATGAGCCTGCTACATGTTTGCAACAATTATTTCTTTCTTATCAAGATAATACTAGAGCAGGGCAATGTATTCATAACCTTACAGTCTAGAAAAATCAAAGGAGGAGGCAGCCTAAGGTTATACAAGCAAAAGTCTGAGTCAGACTTTTACCTAATCAGCCAAAATAAGCCAAAACTTTTGGATTCAAATTCTCCATACTATTTCCCTTTTTTGGGAAGAAGAGTCTGCTCCAAATGATTTCTAATATTTTTTTTATTACTGGCTTTTTGTGACTATTAATTTTATGATAGATAAAGCTGCAGAGCAATAGTACAAGTGCCACTAGTATTATTTGTGAAAAATGTGCATCATTGAATCACATTTCCCAATTTAAATATTTCTGTCTGGACTAGGCAAGTTATGATAGAATAATGCCACACACAAATATGTAGATATATGTATATATACATACAGATATATATATATACATATATATTTACTAAAACCTGAAACCTTAGATTGGCTTTGCAGTTCTAAATTAAGAATGTAGGATAAAATAGTCAAGATTATCCTGGTGAATCCTGTATATTATGTACCTCCATAAGGAGAAGACCAGAAGGACAATTTAAGAAAATATATAAATATGGAAATGGAGACCATAGGGATGTCGCACAAGGAATACAACAGACATTTTCAAACTACGGCCCACGGGCCAATTATTGTATTTGTTCCAGTTTGCTTCTTCACTTCAAAATTATATGTGCAGTGAGTATGTGAATTTGTTCATAGATTTTGTTTTTACTATAGTCCAGCCCTCAAACAGTTTGAGGAACAGTGAGCTGGCCCCCTGTTTAAAATGTTTGAGGACCACTGAGTCATTAGACCTCTAAAGCTAGCAGAACTAAGAAAACATGTTATTTTAGATTTGTTAGAAGAAACTCAGTCCTGTAGATAACTTGAAATTATTTCAATGAAACTTATTTCAGACATCAGAGCTCTAGGAATAAAATATGAATATGGTAAGTATGTGTAGGTTGGGGCCTGGGAGATAGCATGGAGGTAAGGTGTTTGCCTTTCATGCAAAAGGTCATCGGTTCAAATCCTGGTGCCCCATATGGTCCCCCGTGCCTGCCAGGAGCAATTTCTGAGCATGAAGCCAGGAGTAACCCCTGAGCACTGCCGGGTGTGACCCAAAACAAACAAACAAACAAACAAACAAAAAGTATGTGTAGGTTAAGCTACCGATTCAATAATAGTTTGCCATAGGGATAATAATAAATCTGCTAGAGTGACCACATAAAAAGAACCTCAAGGTAATTAGTATTCCAAAATGATAGCAAATGTCTTTATTTTTCTCATAAGTATATACATGCAGTAATAATTTGCCCTGCAGTTTCATTTGCTAACTCTCAGAGCCCTGAAATATTTCTGCCTCTCCATCTAGCCTCTGTTTCTCTGTTTCATCCCACTTCCTTCATCTTCTCAGTCAAAATGACTTTATTATGTCTGCCACTCTGGTTTTATCCTGACTCCACAAGTGAATTTGTTAATATCTCAGACAAATAGCTCTGAGGAAAGTTATTATTCTATATCATTGTATATCAATTATTTATAGTTTATAATGCAATGCCATTTGTAATAGGTAATGTGTTTTTCTATTGTGATGTAATATTATCCAACTCATCAGAAACACCATTGAAAAGATGGATTGATCTGGTACAAACAGCAGAGCCTTAAAAATGTGTGAATTTTTGAATCTGAAAATCATTACTATTTCAGATAAGATAAAACACTACTTCCAAGGATAGAATTCCCTTTTTTGACACTTGTTTAAGTGAAACAGGGCAGGAATTAAATTTAGGCAACCCTGACAACCAGGACAAAAAATTTCAGGAAGCCATTACCTTTGAGTACCCAATCCAATTCATCCTTAAATTTATTATTGTAGGAGCCCTCCTGATCTGCTTCTATTTCTAGTTCTGTAAAGAAACATACTATTATAATATTGGCCAATAGCCAAAGAGAGTATGGTCTCTTGACATGGTCTTTGAAAATCTGAGGTCTGGGCCCAGAGAGATAGCACAGCGGTATTTGCCTTGCAAGCAGCCCATCCAGGACCTAAGGTGGTTGGTTTGAATCCCGGTGTCCCATAAGGTCCCCCGTGCCTGCCAGGAGCTATTTCTGAGCAGATAGCCAAGAGTAACTCCTGAGCGCTGCTGGGTGTGACCCAAAAACCAAAAAAAAAAAAAAAGGAAAAAAAAAAAAAAGAAAATCTGAGGTCTCTAAAGACCAGGACTGACTAGCTGAGTAACACTAGAGGAAGGACCTTGTACTTCTCAGCCTACCCTTTACTGTACCACAATCTTGGAGCTAGAGTGTGAGATTTCACCTCACAAATAACCTGTATAGACTAATCAGTGGTCATGGCAAAGTTCATTTCACTTAGGCCTAGGCCAGTCAACAGATGCTATACCCTTGACCACAATAGATAGTTACAGAGTACACACATAAGAGACCTAGCTGAAGCTCATGTCTTGATTTATAGATAATTTTCCAATTGGTTATAGTAAATATAAAAGTTCTAGAACACCTGCAGCAAAGTTATTACTATGTGGAAAGACAGCAAAAGAAAGAAGCTGAACACTGGTCACAAAAGACAGAATCGGGAAACAATCTAAGAGCCCAAGAACAGATGAATGAATACCCCCATTTTATAATTAACTCAGTTCCTATTTTGCTATCTCTCTACTTTGATCCTCTTCATCTCTCACCTGAGAGTCATCAGATAAAACATTAGACGTTGCTAAGAAGGTAAAGCAGAATTGGAATTACTGTTACTGTGATGGCTGAGTGTGGAGAGAGGTTTACTTAAGAAGCTTCTTCTCCAAATAAGCAGCCTAACAACAGGCTTTTAAACCTAGGATCTTCACTCATCTGTTCAGCCTTCCAATCAGTGTCTTATGGAGTTTCTAAAATGTGTCAAGCTTTCTAGCTTTCTAAGCAGCTTCATAGCTTTCTAGGATTCTATCATTGAAAATAGCATTTCTATACTTATAATAAAACTCACATTCTAGCAATAAATATATAATAAATGTATATATAAGTAGGCAAGTGAAAAATAATAAAGCAAATATTAAAAATGGAGAAGAAATAATGTGTAAATGTCTTGGTATCAGGCATTTGGGCAGAGAAAACTACTATTTTAAAACATATAAGCTGAGTACATGCTTGGCATATTCAAGAAACTACAAGAAGGAGGGGCCTGAGTGATAGCATGGAGACAGGATGTTCGTCTTGCATGCAGAAGGACAGTGGTTCAAATCCCAGCATCCCATATGGTCCCCAAGTCTGCCAGGAGAGATTTCTGAGTATACAGCCAGGAGTAACCCCTGAACATTGCCGGGTGTTACCCAAAAACCAAACAAAAATAAATAAATAAAAGAAACTACAAGAAGGAATAATGATGCCCTCCCAACAAATCCCCCCAAAACAAATGTTTACCAATAATTTATATGATCTTATTTGGAAGGTAGGTCATTATAGATGTAATCAAGTTAAGGTGATATATTGTATGAAGATTGGCACCAAATCTAGTTTTATGTTATTTTAATAATAAAGGGATATATTGACCCAGAGAGATGAACATATAGGAAAGAAGTTCAAGACTGACTGGAGTAGAATATCTATAAGTCAAGGAATATTAAAGACTGCTAAAAAATGAAGTCCAAAGTTAGGGAATAGTGAATAGGTAACCTCTAATAGAACAAAGAGTTGTTGGCCTTGCCATCACCTTTATGGGGCTAGACTTCTAGATCCTAAAATAAAAAATTAATTCTTGTTAGTTTCTCACCTAGTGTGTGATACTTTATTACTGCAGACCAGAAAACTAAGACAACGACCTTGTAGTTTTAGTACAGGTTTCCAGGGAAGTTCAGGAGAGTTTTAAGCCTCAAGGTGATATTAAATGATTTGCATTTTTTGTTTTGTTTTTGTTTTGGGACCACACCTGGTGATGCTCAGGGGTTACTTCTGGCTATGCGCTCAGAAATCGCTCTGGACTTGGGGGACCATATGGGATGGGATCCAACCAAGGTCAGTCCTGGGTCAGCAGCATGCAAGGCAAATACCCTACCACTGTGCCATCACTCTGGCCCCTGACTTGCATTCTAAATGGAACAATTTGGTTGCAGTCTGAAAAGAAGCTTTATGATTTCAGAAAGGATGGGGGCTGGAGAGATAGCACAGTGATAGGGTGTTTGCCTTGCATACAGCCAACCCAGGAAGGACCTGGGAAGGACGTGGGTTTCACTCCCGGCATCCTAATATGTTACCTCGAACCTGCCAGGTGAGATTTCTGAGTACAGAACCAGGAGTAACCCCTGAGTGTAGTCAAGTATTGCCCCCCAAAATGAAACAAACAAAAAGATTTCCGAAAGGAATCAAGACTAGTTATGCAAAATACTAAAGTGGTCCAAAAAAAAAAATATCCAGTGACAAAGTGCGGAGTAGTACAGTTAAGATAATGGGAAAGAATTTGATTGGAGATAAGAAATCCTTGATTCTTGGGACTGGAGGAGTAGTGCAGAACGGTAAGGTTCTGTCTTGTCGGTGCTAACCTAGGAGAAAAAGAAAAGAAATCCTTGATTCATTTTCCTTTCCTTGGTTTTGTTTTTTTTTAATCCATTCACCTCTGCCGCTATCAGATCCTGGTCTTTTGACATAATCTCTCTTCTGTGTCTTGACAAAAAATTATTTCTATCCTAACCCTCCTTAAATATAGATGGATGGGGAGATAGGTTAGCCTTAAACTGACCACCTGAGATGAGCCATCTGGAAATTTCCTATATGAGTCCATTGCCAGTGTCAGAATTAGACAAAATTTAGAAATCCACTTTCCACCTCTAGTTCTATATGTCCTGTGCAACTGAGTGATCACACAAGGTTATCTATACTGATCACCATTCTAATGTAACATACTACAATTGTAACCTTAGATTACTATGAGCAGGAGGAGGAGGAAAAAGAGAAGTAGGAGAGGAAGAGAAAGCAACAAAAGTGGGAGAAAGAAAAAGAACATGATGGGGGGGGGTGTTACTGTCAACAGGAGAAGCAGAAACAGCAAAATTATGAAACCACAATTAAAAGTTCTCAAGATACATACTACTGTTTGTGCCTTTAGAAATTTGGAAAAACAATAAATGATATCATGTAAACTCACAGGTTAGTTCGAAGCTAGTACAGCATCTTACCCCTTCCTTATTTCTAACTTCTGATGTCCATTTGTGTCCAAGAAAGGACTGGCAAAGATATTACCTCACATGGTCGGATCAGGAGCCAGCTGTCTGGGACCCCATGGACCAGCCTATTCCTGCCTGCCCTAACTCAAGGCACACTGGCAGGTAATCCAAATATCTGCCCCAGCCTTGAGTGGGATGTCATGCATTTTAAGGAGAGCAGGCCCAGGACCTTACACAGTACCCTTATTTCCAGGGCTCAGCCTGAATGTCAGAGACCAAAATCAAGTCAGAGACTTGGCTTTCTGCTTCACTCATTACTAAGAGTTTTCAACTTTGCTAGTGCTCAGAAAAATATTGTTTTCATTTTCAATAGAAACAAGTCTCCTTTGCACTCAAGAATTTTACAGGCACTGAATATTTCTTCAAAATAATATTGAATTATATCTTATTTAGATTTTTAATATCCTTTGTATTAGGACTATTTTCTGGCAAGAATAAGTAGAAAATTATAAAAGAGAGAGAAAGAGATAGAGATGAGATAGATGATAGATATAGAGAGAGTGAGAGAGAGAAAGAGAGAGAGAATATGTTTAAGCATTCTTTTGGAGGGGAGGAGCAGGGGAGCCTATTCCACGATGGACTTCTAGTTTCAAAAATCTAGATTGTAAGGCCAGAAAGACTTGCAAGAGAAATGATATCAAAGGAGAGACTAACTCAGAAGAAAGACCCTTGAGTAAGTCTGAACTCAGCTGGGTATGAATCCCAAACAAACAACTGCAAAAGAGCCACCATGAACTTCCCAGGCATTATCTACCTGCCTGACAATTGCCCCTAGGAACATTTCACCTTAGAGCTCCTTTTAGAACTGATGAAACAAACTGAGAAACAGTTGTGTCCCAAACTGAAAACTGGCAAGAGCCAGATTAATTTATTTCCCCTAGTCTGCTGTCTGATTGCCAATATTCCTGAGTTCAAGATCTCCATGGTATTCATCATAGGTCTAGTAGCATTTTTCAGATAAGGAAACCATTCAATACTTTTGATTGAGTGCCCTGAGGCAGAAAACAGAAGGGAACTTCCAGGATGTGGGAATAAAAAAAAAACAATTTGGACTGCAACAAATTTGGGGAGTGGAGGTGACAAATATTTTATTCCCTCCGTATGCATAAAGAAATTGAAGCTGACTTCCCGAATATGAACATGTCAAAATGCCCAGGATAAACCACTCTTTTTGCAAATTTCAGGTCAAATCTACTTAAATTTACAACTTAACACTGTGACTTTAGCCTGAGTAGAAGTAGAGAGTACCTGAATCACAAGAAAGCCATTGCTTCATTAACTTTTTGCATCTACTGGATTTTATGTTCTGTGGATACAATTTAACCAACACAAAGATCCCTGTCCTTGTTATAGTTTAGCAAGGGAGATAAAGAGATATAGATATGTTTGAAGATTGTACTTGCTAGAAAGGATAAAATAAAAAGGGAGTGTTGGGGAAGGATTACAGTTCAAGGCATAATGACATCTCTAAAATATATTTAAGATAACAGCATCTAGTGTAAATCTCAAAGGTGTGAAGGACATAATATATATCTAGAAAAAAAACCTTTCTGGCCCTGAGAATAGAAAGTGCAGATGCTCTGAGACCACCAGATAAGAGAGAGCTTTCATGATATGGGAATAAGGAGAACATTGGCCTGCACTGGAATGACGAAGAAAATTGTAGAAGAGATCATTGATGTAATTGGAGATGCTGGGTGGGACATAAATTTTAGGGGACCACGACAGGGACTTATAATAATTTATTTCCTTTATGTTTGTTTAGGAAACCACCAAGAACATTCACAGAGAAGTACCTTAATCTTAGTTCAGTGGATCAAGCTCTTTCTAGCTGCAGTGCTGGGTCTCAAGTGTGCAGTAATCAGGTCTGTATAGACAATTTTGAAACTATTATGTAACCTTAAGAGAGGAGGGAGACTTGGAGCCACTGTACTGGGAAGGTAATGGAAAAATAATAAGAAATAAGATATATACATACATTTTAAAAAGAGTCAAAGATGTTTGCCTGTGGGATACATAGATAGAATGGGAATGAGATACTCAGATATTAGACTGCAGGCTATTTTCTCTATTTCCTTCTTAAGAGAAGGAAGAATTTGCTTTTATAGGGAAGAGAAGGGAATGGGAGAAACAGTCCTGGTGAATAAAGATTGAGAAATGGATTTTTCCTTCAGGCAAGGTGCCTGGTACAAGATTGTGTTCCATAGCAACAGAAGATGATTATTTAATATACATGTGCTATCCAATTAGCCTAAATATTTCTTTTTAATATAATTTTTATTTTAATCATAGTGGCTTACATATCCTTCACAGTAATATTCCGGGTACATATTAACATTGAATCAGGGGAAATCCCACCACCGAATTGTCCTCCCTCCACCTCCGCTCCCATATCCTCCACTCTCACCCCAGGGGCTGCTAGAATGAGTGGTCCCCACTGTGTCTAGTTTATTACTTAGTGATCTTATAACTGTTTGGTCTTGGTAACTCCATTACTTCCCCCTCTAATTGGGAGGCGGACTAGATAGTTCAAGTTATGTGGTTTTGTTTGAGTAAGAAAAAAGTAATAAAAAAATGGGGTAAAAATCAACTATGTCACTATGGGTAGTAGAACCATTCTAGAGGCACTCCTCCTTGGTTTGAGAGGCAAAGGGGAAAAAAGAAGGTGAAACACTACAACAGTTCAAAAAGAAGTATCAAATAAGATATCCAGTGAGCACTGCAGCAATAAAGATATGCACCACATAATCGCCATGGTCATGAGATAGAAAACATGGCAGAGCACAAAAAGGAAGAAGAGAAAAGAAGAAATTTTGCCTAAATATTTCAACTGATCTTTGCCCTGTAGCTGATAATGCTGTAAAGGGCCATAGTGAGGCAATTTTCAACCAGTGAATGCACTATAGAATTTAGGTATCATAGAGGTTTTCAAAGCCATTGACTATCCTCATTCCCTTTGATTCATTCAGTCCTCTTTTCTTTCCTCCTCATTTCTCCTTTCGGGCTATGAGATGAAATACAGACAAAAGTATAAACTAGAAGCCAATTCAGACTTCATCTTGTTTTGTTCAGAGACCTTCTCTTAATGTTCAAATAATTCAACCCAGTCTCCCTTACGTAAAAGATGAAACTGAGGACTTGAAATGTGATAAGACTTGTAGCCTCCTCATGAGGAAAGATGAAGGAGGGGCCAAAGAGATAGCATGGAGGTAAGGCATTTGCCTTGCATGCAGAAGGTCGAGGCTTGAGTCCTAGCATCCCTTATGGTACTCAGAGCCTGCCAGGAGCGATTTCTAAGCATAGAGACAGGAATAACCTCTGAGTGTTGCCGGGTGTGACCCAAAAACTAAAAGAAAAAAAAAGAAGGATGAATGAACCTATAAATAATTTACAGAATTCTCTCAATTCTTGCATTTTTTTTGGTCTAGTGACAAACACAGGAAAATAGGAAAACATGATCGCATTAGGTTTCATTCATGATTCCTTCTAAGTAATCAAGAAGTTTTATCCACCTTATCTCCCAAGTGTCTACCCTTAGCCCCTCTCTTTCTCTAATTAGCTCATTATCTCAATGCTTTGGTTTTTTTTTTTTTTTTTGGTTTTTGGGCCACACCCGGTGACGCTCAGGGGTTGCTCCTGGCTATTAGCTCAGAAGACGCTCCTGGCAGGCACAGGGGATCATATGGGGAACCGGGGGATTGAACCGCAGTCCGTCCTAGGTTAGCGCAGGCAAGGCAGGCACCTTACCTCCAGCGTCACTGCCTGGCCCCTCATTATCTCAATGTTAACTATCACTATCTCTCAATGAGCAACTACAGCCCCCTCTAGTTGTTTCTCTATTTTCTTTCTTTTTACTTGATTTTTTGGCCACACCCAGTGATGTTCAGGGGTTATTCCTGGCTATGCACTCAGAAATCACTCCTGGCTTGGGAACCATATGGGATGCCAGGGGATAGAACCAAGGTCTGTCTTAGGTCAGCCACATGCAAGACAAAGGCCCTACTGCTTCACCATCACTCCAGCCCATTTTATCTACTTTCAACTCCAGCTAACTGCATGCTTGTTACAACTTGAATGAGTTAATTTAAATATGGTTTCACATCTTTGGATTTGGGGTTATGCCCAAAAATGCTCAAAGTTTATTTCTGGCTCTGAGCTCAGGGGTCACTCCTGATAGGTTCTGCAAAACTTGGGTTAACTACATGCAAGACAAGTGCCCTGTCCACTGGATTATGGCTTGAGCCAGGAGCTTTTCCAAATTAGAAAAACATAAATTGTGAGTTCATTTTACTTCTTTTTTTTTCTTGGTTTTGGGGCACCCGGCAGTGCCCAGGGGTTACTCCTGGCTGTCTGCTCAGAAATAGCTCCTGACAGGCACAGGGGACCATATAGGACACCGGGATTCGAACCAACCACCTTTGGTCCTGGAACGGCTGCTTGCAAGACAAACGCTGCTGTGCTATCTTTCCTGGCTCTCATTTTACTTCTTTATCTAGCATCCACCAAAGTCCTATTATGCTTCACTCTAGACTATCAAGTCCTGTATTATCTGGCCCTCTCTCCCCTTCCTCTGTGACCAGCTCTCTCTTTTAACCACTAAACTCAAAACTCCAGACTTCTGTCTTTTAAATATACCAGCCTTCCTTTCGTCCATAATAGTCAGACTTCTTAGATTGCTTCAATGATTCTCACCTCCTTATTATCATGTGCTTGGGTAAATTCATCCAAATATATTTATGCTTAGGCTGCTGGACTTGGAGACTTTCTTCTAAAGAACAGAACATGGTAAAGATAATGGAGGCCATATCCAAGATGAAATCACAAAACATGTTAAGTTCATAACACTTTCCTTGATTCTCCCTTATCCTTTCTTCCTTCCTCCTGTTCCTGCTCTTCCTCTTTATCCTTTTCTTCTCTTTCTCATCCTCTTCCTCTGTAGTCTCCTCCTCATTTTCCTCCTCTTCTTTGTCTTCTGTTCCTCTGTCTATCTTCTTTCCTAGTACTCCTCATTTTTTCTCCCCTCCCACTTTCTCTTCTCCTGAAGAGAAGGAAGGGTTAAGGAGGAATTGATTTTTCAACAAACAATACAATTAAGCAAGTGAGTTTGGAAGCCAACTGTGCCCACTCCACCATCAGATAACTACAGTTCTGGCTAACATCTTAATTACAGACAAAAGAAATCCTAAGCGAAAATATACAAATATAATTATTTTAACCATGAAGTTATGGATTAATTGATAATAATGCATAATTATCAATTTAGAACATTTGCTCTTATTATTCCCTCACTAGGGAATAATTACCTAAATCTCCCAAATATTGACTTACTCAAGTATTCAACTTTTTGAGTCAAATGACCCTTTCCTTGTCAAACTTCATACTTAGATAATGACCCTATTATATATTGACATTCAACTAGTTGTAAAAATGAGTTTCTGTCTCCAGTATTATAATGAAAAAAGATTCATCAGAAAATAGAACTTGATGGCTAGAGAAACAACACAGTGTCATTTGCCTTGCATGCAACCAACCTGGGTTCAAGCCCTGGTATCCCATATGGAGTCCTGAGTCTACCAGGAAAAATTTCTGAAGAGAGAGCCAGAAATAACTTCTGAGCACCACCAGGTATGACTCCAAACAATGAAGAAAGAAAGAAAGAAAGAAAGAAAGAAAGAAAGAAA
>PVKC010012448.1:0-23750 GCA_004027635.1 Crocidura indochinensis
AACATAACATAACATAACATAACATAACATAACATAACATAACATAACATAACATAACATAACAAACATAATAAATATAATATAATATAATATAATATAATATAATATAATATAATATAATATAATATAATATAATATAATATAATATAATATAATATAATATAATATAATATAATATAATATAATATAATATAATATAATATAATATAATATAATGATAGCAGTATTTCTACCTTAATTCTACCTTCACAGATTATTTCTAGAAGGGTAATCCAGACATAGTGTTTAAGTTTTAAAAAATTATTTAATAAATTTAATTTTTATTTATAATATGCAAATTTAATCAAATTTATAGTTAAGAATTTTGAAATTGACTTTCCATGCCCAGAGTACTTACATCTTTACCATTCTCTCTCTCTCATTCTCTCACTCCCCTCTTTTCATCTACTATATAATTCTTATAAGGTTTTTTTTAGACCACCCTGGCTGAACTCTGGGTTTACTCCTGTCTCTGCACACAGAATTAACACCTGGCAAGCTCAAGATAAATATGGGATGCTGGGGATGTAACCAGGTGGGCTGCATCAAAGCCAAATACTCTACCCACTAAGCTATTGCTCCAGCTCCAATGTTTCCTTATTTATTTATTTATTATTGGTACTTGATTTTTTCCAGACTTGGTTATTGTAACTAGAAAAAGAACTTGCTCGGCCCAGACAATAGTACAGTACTTAGGACACTTGTTTGCATGCACCCAACCTGAGTTTGGTCCCCAAAACCACATATGGCTCCTTGAGAATATTTAGAAATGACTACTAAATGCAAAGCCATAAGTAAACACTGGGGTGCGGCCCACAATACAAACCAAAAAACAAAATATTTTCAAGTAATGGAAATAAACTGTAATTACATCAGAACAGAAGTCATACTGATGGTCAATAGGTAAAATGCAGATAGATGGTAAGTATTTTTCGAAACTAATATTCAGGAAAAATGAAAATTAAAACAATTATAAAATATGACCTTAAACCAGACTGAGAAACTTCAAAAATAATCAGAAACAACTAGTTTAGTGGAGGCCTGGGGAAAAAACAAAACCTAATTCAATTCTCTGTTAATGGGAATGTCATTTGTTTCATCCTTCATAGAAAACAGTATGAAGAATTCTCAAAAAATAAAAATTTGAGAATGCAAGACATACTACAAAAGGTAAGACACTTGGCATGCATTTAAGATAAGGTATATACAGTCAACGGCAGTCTGATTTACATGTAGTCCCCCAATATATCGAAAAGTGACCCCAAAACACAGAGCCAGGAGAAAGCCCTGAGTCCAGCTAAGTTTAATTAAATGCCCACCCAATTCAATTTTTGAGTTCCTATCTAATCCAGAAATTCTTCTTGGCATCCACCTTCAATAACCCCCAAATGTTAACTTTATATTATATCTGCACCTTCTTTTCATTACAGAGGTATTCATAATTATCTAGACCTTCAGCCAATTTTTGTCTTAGGGTCACACCTGATAACACACAGGAGTCAATCATACCTCTGCACTCAAATATCCCTTGGTGATTGTGTTCAGGGATCATATGGGTTGCTAGAAATTGAATCTGGGTCCATCATGTAAACATAATCACATAACTATTGTACTTTCTCTCCATCACCATTTCAAGACTATTTTGAATTTAGCAATTTGAAACATTTTTTAACTAAAGTTTTTGTTTCTTTTAGAAAAATCTATAGTGCATTATTATACACTTACACCAAAGTAATTTGGAGTAAAATAAAATAATAAAATACAATAAATAGTAAGTTATCTAGTATTAATATTTGATTTAAACATACAATTTTAACTTGTATTAAATGAATAAAAATGAAAGTTTGAGTAGAGAAAAAAGCAAAATAATTTTAAGCATAACCATGGAATTTGATAAGCTAGTCTTTAATATGATCGATCACCTTGTTTTCATTTCTTTGTCAAAAAATTTTAGAAAAATAATTTAAGTAATAATATACAGTTAAATTTTTGAGAGCATATACAATTATATTTCTGGTTACTTCATATTTACATTTAATTGCTCACAATTAGTAATCGTGACCATTTTTGCATTAGGAATTTTGCCCAGTGATTGGGATATGTATAATCCGTTTTTTATGTGCATTGGTGCATATTGTTGTTTCCGATACAGTTTTGTTTTGTGTCCTCAAAAATACCAGGAGAAATAGATTCTTGAATAAGATGTGTAAAATAATCTAATGTTTATTGCACTCTCTTCTAATATAGTAGATAAATTCTAATATGTTACATCATTTGATATATACACTCTACTTTATAAATTTTATACTAATAAAAATGAATTTGTAGAGTATTTTCAATTCTTTTCTTTTCAGCTAAGTTAATTACTTTCCGTCCCTTAGGTACCTTTCAATATTTCTTCAGAATGTTTGACCACTTAAATACCTCAGGTTTTGAAGGATTTTGAAAGCCAATAATTTGTCTATTTCATTGTTATTTGAGGTTGTGCCACACTGAAAACTTTAAAGACACGGGATTTAAAAATAAATCCTTATTTGATTGTCATCGTCCCCCTTTTATCCTCTTAGTCAACCCTTTGTTGTTCTTTCGGGGTCTGTGCAATAATTAAGACATATTCAGCATTTTCATTTTTCAATGAAGCAAGGGTAAATGGGTACTTTTTGGATTAGAGTCCTAAATCTATCCATTACATGTCTTAATACTTGTATAAATGCCATATATCTCTGTTTGCCAAAGTTTAAACGGGAGAAATCAACCCTAAAAGAAATTTTTGAGAGAAGCAGGAGAAGCAATGATTCGTGCAGTGTTAAGATTTAATCTTGTGAATATGCACGTCCAAAAAACATTTTTAAGTTTTTATATTTATGATAGTGTAACCAGCCTTTCTGACAGTCATACATTTATCTGGAACACAGAACTGTGTAATCTGAGATTTAAATTTATTAATACTACTAAGTGTAAGTTTAAAATTATCTTCTTATTTTTTATATGCTATATCATTTAAGATTTGTGGTATGGAGCTAGACAGACAGCATAAGAATTTAGGCATATGACTTGCATGCTGCTACCTGTCTGGATCCCTAACATCCCATGACTCAGAACACCCAGTGATCTTGGTTGTTTCTATCAAATCATGTCTCACTTTTAGTGGAAATAATAACTTATCATATTTGAACACCAAAACCAAAGTCAACAACAACAGAATCAATACCCAATCTACAACAAGCTGTACAAGTCCGAACCAGTTACACTAGCATTATGGGGGGGGGGGGTAAAGGAGGAATATATGAAATGCATGCCTGGAACAGGCTTGGAGGGAGGACATCACTGGTGGTGGGATTGCCCTTCATTTATTATCACTATGTACGTTAAATATCACTGTGAAAGATTTGTAATTCACTTTGGCCACAATAAAAATTTAAAAAAAATGCCTCAAGCAGTATTACTTTTTAGACCCTCACTTGGTTGGCCAGGGATCTCTAAAAAAGTCACTTGATTCCAGAATAGCACTGTGATGTAACCTTCCTTCCAAAAGTAAAAGTATATATATGACTACAATACTGACATATAAATGAGAAATAGAAAATACTTTAATTTTTATACTCTCTACCATTCTTCTTTTTTTTTTTTTTTTTGGTTTTTGGGTCACACCCGGCAGCGCTCAGGGGTTACTCCTGGCTCCATGCTCAGAAATTGCTCCTGGCAGGTACGGGGGACCATATGGGGCACCAGGATTCGAACCGATAACCTTTTGCATGAAAGGCAAACGCCTTACCTCCATGCTATCTCCCGGGCCCCACCATTCTTCTAATTAAAGTACTCTACAATTTGCTTAAGTAAAATATATAGACATAGTTATAGATATTGTTCTTTAAGCCTTTATATTATAACCATCTTGTTCTTTAAATATGAATGTGGAGCTTTCTAATATTTTCAATATTTAACAAAAATCATTCACCCTTCGTACAAAAACAGTTACTTTGTCTTATTTTATTATAAATCAATTCAACCTCAGCAATCTACTCCAGATGTGAAAACAGTATAATGACTGAACTTAAAAAATATATAGTTTAACACAAATATGAAAAGCTGGAGGATAGGGGCCAAAGATCTCAAGTTCAATAGTCATATTAAGAAAGGACAGAAGTGGGCCCAGAGAGATAGCACAGCGGCGTTTGCTTTGCTAGCAGCCGATCCAGGACCAAAGGTGGTTGGTTCGAATCCCGGTGTCCCATATGGTCCCCCGTGCCTACCAGGAGCTATTTCTGAGCAGACAGCCAGGAGTAACCCTTGAGCACTGCCGGGTGTGGAAAAAAAAAAAAAAAAAAAAAAGGACAGAAGTAAATTTGCAAGCTAGAGTCAACAACAACGAAAACATCAAACCCAAAATTTTGCAGCCAAAATTTAAAATGAGCCTTTTATGTTGGCAGGCAGCGGGTAGAAGAGTAGGGAATGGGGGAATGGGATGCACTCTGTGAACATTAGTGGGAAGAGCTTGGTGATAGGATCCTACTGGTGATAGAATTGGTCCTCAAACATTGCATGTCTGAAACCTAACTATAAAAAACTTTGTAAATCACAGTGGTTTAAATAAAAAAATTATATATACTTACACATACATATATTTATATATACATATATAGTTTAATGGGTAAGTTGAAATGTCTACCACTTGGGTATTTTTCCTAGTTTTGCCAATGTCTCTCAACCACACATTGTAAAATATAAATAGCAATAATATCAGAATATATTATTTTAGAAAATAATAATTAAACATTTAGACTCTGGTAAATATTAGGCTTCAATAGTAAACTTTCCAATTAAAAAATTCTCACTTTAGGAGACAAGAGTAGTAGTACAGTAGGTAGGGCATTTGCCTTGCATGTAGCCAGGCAGGTTTGTTAACCCTAGGTCCCAGTTGATCCTCTGAAGAATGATTACTGATATCAGAGTCAAAGATAAGCCTGAGAAATGCTGAGTGTGACCCTCCCCCCCCAAAAAATAGCAACAACAAAAAAAACCAAAAATGAATATCACTTTGTGCTGGTGGTATTATAGTAGGAAATAGACTAAATAGAATTAAATAAAATATACAGTTCAGATTCTTATAAGTGATAAAAACATAAAATAAACAAATGGCATATAGAGAGGACATTGTGAAAATTTGCATTTAAGTTCTGGTGATTGGAGCAATGAAAAATATTGGCAAAGACATAATAGGTAAAGTTCTCTACAATTTTCTTACTGGGCATTTCAAACTATAATTACACAGAGAGTAAAATGGCCATGAGGTAGAAATATACCTAGCAATACTACAGAAGAATAAATGTGAAACTAATTCCCATTTTAAAATTATGTTGTTCAAGATAACGTGTTTCTATTTTATTTTCTTTAGGCAAATAGCCAAAATTTAAAAATCTCACATTCATTGATCTTATTTTACATAACTAGCAAGTAATAAATACATGCCACTGAGTTTTTGAACATATATAAACTCCTAATTAACTAAGAAAAGCTATGTTTACATGCAATTTTTATCTTGAAGATTAAGGAATAAATTGGGGATAAAAATATTTGCTCTTTTGAGTCTGCTAAACAAAATTGCTCATTGCCTAGGATTTGGGTCACCCAGTTTGCAGAAACAAAAATGGGGACACAAAGAATTTATTTAATGAGTAATGTGTTTATACACTGAAAAATAAGATTTAAAAAAACATTATCGTTTCTAACTGATATTCCTGATTTTAGTGTTGAAGATGATCATAGTTATCAAATTTCATCTGGTAGAGTGCACTTTATGAGCACAGTGTGGTTCTGTAAATTTCACAGGACATTAAGACAAATAACCTGTCCTTAGGGATTATAAAGTTAGTGTAACTCAACAAATTTAGATAATCTTTTCTTTTCTCAGCAAACAAGTTCAGATTTATGTTATTAAACTACTTGCAAGCAAGCAGTGAGACTATCAGCACAGCAGTATTCATTCAAAAATGAATGTGTTCTAATGGTATTATACTTCTTGATTTTTAAATAAAATATTAGTGCTTATGAATATATCTCAACATTAGTGCAGAGTTCTCTATAAAGCAGTGATATTCTGCAACTTTTGATTTGATAAGAATATCCATTTTGAAATAAACCACTTTTGGGAATGTGTTTTGGGGTCTCCCCTGACAGTACTAAGTGCTGACTCATGGCTCTGAGCTCTGGGATTGTTCTTGGTGGGGCTCATGAGACCAAGTGGTATTAAAGCACCCCAAGATCTGTATCTCCAACCGAGATGAATGAATCTGAATCAAGGTCTTGCATGAAATAATCCAACCCAGGCTGAGTGTGAAATACAGGTGATCTGGTCATTTTCTACCTCATATGGAAAGCAAGTTGCCTGCCAGAACTGCCATTTTTTTATTGAGTACAGAGACCACTCCTGGGTGGAACTGTAGAAACAGATAGCTTAAACTATCCTGAGTCAGTTCTACCCAGGTTTACAAGTAAGACAACCTCTGTTATGGGGCAAATCCAGGTTGTAAACAAACATACAAAGGAACCACATATGATCTTTGTTTTAAGTAAAATAAGATGTAATCTAATGAAGTGGGGTGCAAGAAAATCAAACAGATTTTTCACCTATAAGGCAAGAACTATACCTACTTACTATTGCTCTGGTCTCAATTACATCCATTTAAAATATGATAAATTAAACTTTTTTAGATGAATATGATAATATAAAATTATAACTTCTCTACAAGTCAGCTAGTTGACAATGCCACAGTAATACATAGGCAGATCAAGAAAATTTAATTCTCTCTACTCTCACATCTAGTTTAGTCTATACTTAGTTGTCTTAAAGTTAACATCTGATTGGGACTGGAGCAGTGACACGGGTATAGGGCGTTTGCCTTGCACACCCTAACATAGGATGGACTGTGGTTCAATCCCCCAGCTTCCCATAACATCCAAAAATATTTTACATCTGATTATTTTAAATAGAGTTAATAAGTAACTAATAAATTAAATTTCTCTTTTTCTTAAAAGTAGAAATTATCTCTGATGCTCATTGCTGTGAGAACTGAAAGCACAATTTTTTTCTGTGAAATGAGCCCTCCCTGCACATGATAGATCTGGATTTAAGATTTGTCCCATAAAGAATGGAAGACATGATAGCAATACAAAAAAAAGCAAAAGAATTTATTCCAGAATGCTGGTGCCACCCTTCTTACTAATGGTGACCATAGCCCAACTTACAGTCTTACTTTTATACCCAGTTTAAAGAATTTTAGAACGGGCTAGGTGACTATCGCTGGGATTGGCTATATATATCATTGCTTATAGGACGCTAGGTGATTGGTTGGATCTAATAAGGACTTTTATGGCAGTTGTAAGCAGGATGTAAACTGAATATTAGCTTAGAAGTAGGGATAGGAATTTAGGTACCCACTATAGAGTTTATTGTCTCATTGTATTTGGGTGCCTACAGGTTCCTAGACACTAGTTCTCTGGGAGCAAATAGATTAATTCCTTTATTCATTAGTTTATAATCATCCAGGTATGTGCCCATAAGATTTCTGAAACTGGCTGCTTTTCTGGGTCTACTTGGTCCCTGTCCTTTGCAATCTGGGCCTAGTCCCTTTCCTCTGCAGCTTAAGTCTGTCATGGAGGTCTTTGAGTCTAAACACAATAGCATTTAATTCTAAATTTACATTTTAATATTCCTGTTTAATTTAACTCAGAGTCCTAACACTAATCATTGGAGATACGGTTGAAGGCATAGCAAACAAGTCTTGCTTAAATCACTAAATTATTTCCCTAAACCAAAGTTTTCAAAAATGTGTTTTTCCAGTCTATTCTTCACAGACCTAAATAACTATAAAACAAAACTCATTTAATTATTTTTTAGGTTCCTTCTATTATGGATCATCTTAGGTGTGAAATTAAATTAGTGTTTTTTGGATAATCCATGTCAATTGTCGGTACACAGCAGAAGCAATTAAACAGATAAATATGAAAATATTCTCAAATTTTTCTGTAACAATATGGTAGATCATATTTTACTAATATATTCATTCTCCATTTCCCTTGTGCTAAGAATTCTTTTTTTTATGTTTACAACTCTTTCCTTATCAGTGTTCTCAGCTGGTGATCACTAGTTCTAATACTGTTTAATAGATGGCGTTATAGTATATTTTTACAAACTCCACTGATATCTTCTATCTGTGCATTCTAACTTTCTTTGTATTATTAAAAAATACTGTGAAAGCTCTTAATTCTATGCAGGGGTCAGTCACAGTTTAATAAAAGAAGTAAAATTAAGCAGCATGAGGAGATTAATTCACCTAGATTTAGATGTAGTGGAAAGTCATGAGTCTAAGTAGGTGAATGGTGAAAGAAGAGCATCTCTTGGAATATGGTGTCATAGAAGTTTGTCAGGAGGGGCCCGGGAGATAGCGTGGAGGTAGGGCGTTTGCCTTTCATGCAAAAAGGTCATCGGTTCGAATCCCGGTGCCCCATATGGTCCTCCGTGCCTGCCAGGAGCAATTTCTGAGCATGGAGCCAGGAGTAACCCCTGAGCACTGCCGGGTGTGACCCAAAAACCAAAAAAAAAAAAAAAAAAAAAAAAAAAAGAAGTTTGTCAGGTAACATCTAAATCAAAGTGGAACAAAGTGGATCACCCCACACAGGGGCACAGGGATACAGGAACAGAGGAAATAAGTATGTTGATCTGAGCAGATCACTCTAGGCAACAAGAGGAGGGGTGCTGTATTATTTAAGTACCAAGAGGTTAAGAAGAGTATTTGTATGGTTGTCGCTGAAGTATTATGTACTTGGGGGTGAGGTCATAATCGGTTGTCAAGCTCAATGACACTGCTAAAGACACTACAAGACAACCAGAATGAATGTGTTTTGAGTGGTGAAAAGTTAGTCAGTCGGAGCTGTTAATGCCTGAAGAGAAGGCATAATAAGTGGTTGAGGTCAGCATCAGGATATAGCTTAGAAGGTATCTCTTGAAAAGCATAAATATACTGAAAGGGTAAGAATCTGATATCTCACTGTAAAAATATTATTAGTGTGAATTACAAATTCAATATTCCTACTTATAATTTAACTATGCTATAATTTTAGAGCATATAAGAAAAGCATATGCACATATGTATATGGAAATATCAATGTATTTTCAAATGCATATGTGTATCTCACATGTACATATGTAATACATAAAAGTAAATATATGTCCTCAAATACTCTGATATTCACTAGCACTGGAAACTCTATACAATTAGTTTTCTTTGTTTTTTGAGCCATACCCAAAGACGCTCAGGGGTACTCCTGGCTATGCACTCAGAAATCACTCCTGGCTTGGGGGGCCATATGGGACTCCAGGGGATCAAACTGCAGTCTGTCCTATGCTAGCACTGGCAAGCCAGATGCTCCGGTTCCTACAATTAGACTTTTTATTATTAAATGCTATTTCCCAGTTAAAGGAAGCAGGCTTTTTTAGAGAAATTGCTGACTACATTATTGGAATGATAAATGTATAAAATCTGTTATAGACATCATTCCATGTCAGAAAACTACATTTTTAAAGACATGTAGGGAGTAAGTGGAGAGATAGTAGAGCAAGTAAAGCACTTGCTTTGCATAAAATTGATCCCAGTTGGAATCTCAACATAATATAAGACCTCTTGAGCACTGATGACATGACTGAGCACAATTAGTAATAACCATTGATCACTCACTACCACAAAAAAGGTGTAAAATATTAAAAGAACACACAATTTTAGAGCCGGAGCAAGAGCACAGAAGATAGAGTATTTGGCTTGCATATGCAGATCCAGGTTTGATCCTCAGTATCCCATATGGTCTCCTTAGCCTGCTAAGAGTGATTTCTGAGTGAAAGCCAGAAGTAACCACTGATCATCACTGGTTGTGGCCCCAAAACCAAAACAACCAACCAAACAAGATATCCACAAAATACTTTTTGAATTATTCATTTCATCAATGCTACTGTGGCTTCTACTATGAAAAACATTTATTCTATTATTTACTGATATCAGTAATAATACATGAAACTCTATTTTCTTCTATAATTATAACCTATGATATAATTTAGTTTTTTATTTTAAGCACACCCCTGTATTTCCAAGCTCAACAACAATGTAGGCATTATTATTTATTATACATTTGTTACCTCAGAAAATATCAATAAATAATAGAATAAATGTTTTTCATAGTAGAAGCAACAGGTAAATGTAGCACAAATGATGTAATCAAAAAGTCAATTTATAAAGGATACTGATATTTTAGTCAATAAACAATAATTTTAAAGTAGGTTGAAACTAACAAAAACTATATGGGTAACTTAAATCTAAATAAAATTTTGTTCAAAGCATCATTAGTAGAGTTCCCTTTAATGGGATACATGTAGATTCTATATTATCTGATAGGATCTAATGGAATAAATAAAGCATCATTTCAGTGATATCACTAAAATATGTATAATTTGATGGAAGTTAAAAACACATTTATTTACAAATGTATGGAGAATTTGCACACCAGTAAATTCTAATGTAAATGGAGGCAAAAGATATCCTGAGCTAAGGAATGGGAAAAAAAAAATCCCTGAACATAAAGGATGAATGATAATGTTCTCACCTGAAGTAGAGGTGCTGACTTCATATGACCTCACCTCTAGATGCTTGCACCCTGACTTACAATAGATTTCTCTAAAATAAGAAAAAAGAAAAAGAAAAATGTTGTTTCTAATACTGTGCTTAATTCTAGGTAACCTGCATTATTAAAGGTGCTGGTAATAGTTTTTTCAGAGACCCCTAGGGCCTCTGTTGACCTTAAATTCACTTACCAATGCAACACAGTAGGAAACTAACTCGTCTGGGCAGTATTAAAAAAAATTTTTAAGCAATGATAGGAAAATACATTCCATAAAAATATCTGGCAAAGTTGAATAATGATAAGCCTTTAAGGGTTGGATCAGAGCAATAAGCACAAAGGTAGGGAATTTGCCTTGCACACAGTTGACCTGAGTTCAATCCCTTGCATCCCATATGGTCCTCCAAACTTGTATGGAATGGTTTCTGAGTCTGGAGTCAGGAGTAACCCCTGAGCAGCACTAGCTATGGCCCAAAAGTCAAAACAAACAAAAAAACCAAAGGGTTAAATTGTGGTAGCATATCGACATCACTTCCTGTATGTATTATTTGTGTTGCGTCTATGTAGTAAAGAATGTTTTGTGAAGAATTAGGAAAAAACGTTTTAGTGATGCTAAGCTATTCTTAGCAGTAGAGTATTTGCTTTGAATGCACTAACCTATGATGGACTGTGGTTAGATCCCTTAGCCATAAGGTTCTCCAAGCCAGGAGCGATTTCTTAGCACATAGCCAGGAGTAACCCCTGAGTGCCACCAGGTGTGACACAAAACAAAAAAACAAAAGAAAAAAAAAGTATGATTTGCTATTTAAGCATTACTCTTCAAATTATTTTCTTTGCAGAATAAACTTCTCACTCAGAATTACTCAGCAGATATATATTATATAAGTAGAATAATAATTAATCATTTGCTTTTATAAAATTTAAGGTAACTTTATTTCAGGCTAAGTGATAGAGAAGACTGCCAGAGCATTAGCATTCACTGATATATATTTTGATTTAAACATGTTTTTCTTTTCTATGCATAAGGCCAAAAAACTGCAAAAATGAAGGTTTTATTTTCTTTTAAAAACTATTACATGTTTTGTAAAACAAGAGAAAATAAAAAAGTACTTTTCACCAGACTAAGGCTATTCTATTTGAATGTATAAAAAATATTCTTTGTTTTGTAATATAAAAATAAAGTGTTTTTTCAGTTTATAATCAACTAATTTCTGGTAGGTAAGTAAGAAAACCTGAAAGGAATTTCTCAGCATCAATTGGATTTCCTGTTATTTTCCCTAGACAACTAACACCTACTAGCTGTTTATTAAGAAACACTATTTCCATTCCTTTCTATTTATCAAAATCCTTGGGAAATAAGCGCATTTGAATACTTAAGCTGTAATCAACAATAACTGGCAGTATGTGAAGCAATAAATAGCTTCAAGGCATGCAATAAACTCTGAGGTTTATTTACAAAACAGCAGTGAATCATTTATAATCAAGTTACTAAAGGTAATGGTGATTACTGCTATTAAAAATACCAGTAGCTAGCAAGAAGTATTCCATACCCAAACACAGAGTTGAATATAGTACTTTCTTAAATTAAAAACAAAGAAAAAAAGGCAGCATGCTTTAATTTCATCTGATTATAAAGAAAAGCAACTAGTCTCAAAGAAACAATAAAAGCACTCCTTGTCAAGCAGGGCTAAAAATTATGAACTTTTCTAACAAATATATAGTTTTTAGTTTTATTTGGGGGCCATAGCTGATGCTGCTCATGTCTTACTCCTGGCTAACAAGATTATTTTTGGTGGTGATTGAGGGATCAGATGAGGTGGCAGAACCAACCTAAGGTTAGACATAATTTTTTCTCAGATTATCTCTTTTGACTAGGGAACTTTTCTCTTGTGTTATTTATTAAGTAGAAATTAGAATTTTCTGCTACTGTCATAATTTTTTTAAAAAGATCATTTATACTACGGAGTTTATGAAGAAAAGTTTCTTGGTACACTGGAAAGCTTTAGTAAAATAGGACAAAAAATTCTTGTTTTACAAAATCAGTAGTTCATGATATAAGAAAAGGCATGAAAGCGATAATTCAAATATATAAGTTTTAGGAGTTGTAGGCAGAGGGACTGTTGGGCAGGGATGAGGGAATCTGGTTATGTAGAGTGGGGAATAAAATGGGTTTGGAAGTATCTGTTAAAGTTTATTGGGGGAAAACTGTCTGGAATATTAGCCACCCATAGATAAGATACAAATGATCTTGGAGGAACGGGCCCTTTGGGGAGACTGCAAACTAGTGGAATGTAAAATTCTAGGAAGAGAGCATGATGACCCCTAGGAGAAGAGGCTCCAGGGCTGGAAGGAAAGTCACACTATGAATACCAAAAGAAGAACATCAACAAATCCAAATACACTCTCTTGACAACCAGCCTGGCAAAGTATTATCAGGGGAGGGGAGCTTGGGTTTGGAAGAAATGTCCATAAAATAACTTGGTAAATGAACAGGCTCACATTTGCCCGCATCTCTATTTAAGACGTTTTATATTTTCTTATATTAGGACGCATCTCCCTCCCCATTGTAGGAATGGAATGATTCATATATGCTTGCTTGGAATGTGTAATCAGCCTATAAGCATAAAGCTTCTTTCTTCCTTTAAAATTTAACGAACTTGACTAACATTATCCTTTTATGAATTATTCCTTTGGTTGAGATTCAACCAACTATGCTTAGCCCCTCATTACTTTATCCTAGATGAAACCCTGCTGTACTCAATAAAGTTAGAACTGCCTTGACAGAATCCCTGCTGTATCTGAGTGTCCTTGCTTTGGCCTAGGTGGCACTGTAACTAGGTCCTCTCTTTCTTCCTAATCCTCTAGAGCAGGCTCAGTGCTTCCATAAGACTGATTGGAGGTCCCTCCGCTCACCCACTGCAGTGCAAAGCACTCACAGAAGCCTCCCCACCCCCAATCACATTAAACGTTAAGTTTTTAACCTGTTATATAAAATATGACTTGATTGCTCTTTAAAATTACCTCTTAGGTAAGACCCTATTGAAGAAGGCATGTATTCAGACAGGCTCTAAATTCCTGAGATATAATAAAACCATGTGCCCGGAATTGGAGGAATTTTTTCATCATTGAGAAGTCTTACCTGTAGCCCACTTGATACTGGACTCTCTTTGCTAAGTAGAAAGCCCCGTGTGGGACAAGTTGGAAAAACCCTACAGAAGCTAACTTAAAGCAAAGAAGGTTTGAACATGCATTGTCTGATAGTTGGCATCCAAGCTCATGCCACTAATCTCTCCCCTCATGAATTTGGACAGTCTTACTTTTATGCTGGGTTGTGTTCCAGGCCTTCTTCCACCTTTAGAGACACTCACTCTCTCATTTGAGAACTTTACTCATTTTTTCTCTCCCTCCTCTTCCACAGTACCTCCAAATAAAATCTGTTTTTACTTCACTGCTGTCTCCCTGAGAAAATATTTTATGTGAAGAAAAGCAAAAAAATGAAGACCTGGGTAAGGTCTAGATCTGACTTTTCTTTCCTTGTCAGAACAAGGCCCACATTTCTCCTGTGTGGCAGAGGCTAATATTTTGCAAAAAGCATATTCCCTTCTCCATACTGCTGCTTCTATCCTTCCCACTTCATGTAAGTCACATGGCATCCTTATTAAAAATAAAGACATAGGGGCCGGGCGGTGGCGCTGGAGGTAAGGTGCCTGCACTAACCTAGGACGGACCGCGGTTCGATCCCCCAGTTCCCCATATGGTCCCCCGTACCTGCCAGGAGCGACTTCTGAGCGAATGGCCAGGAGTAACCCCTGAGCGTCACGGGTGTGGCCCAAAAACCAAAAAAAAAAAATAAATAAATAAAGACATGGGGGCCCGGCGGTGGCACTGGAGGTAAGGTGCCTGCCTTGCCTTGTACTAACCTAGGATGGACCGCGGTTTGATCCCCCGGTTCCCCGTATGGTCCCCCGTGCCTGCCAGGAGCGACTTCTGAGCGAATAGCCAGGAGTAACCCCTGAGCGTCACTGGGTATGGCCCAAAAACCAAAAAAATAAATAAATAAATACATAAAAAATAAAGACATCATATTATACTTTATAAGTGTAATGACCATAGTCAATATTGTTGACTATTCTGCAGTTAAACCATCACTAAAATTTTAATTGCATTATTTTGAATTATCTACCCATCACTCCAATACCTTTAATTCAAAAAGCATAGTAACAGATCATTTGTAAAGAAACTAATTATGATAAGGCCAGCTAAATCTTTTTGGATAAGCATTTAAAAGATATATTTAAGATTTGTATTTTAGGATTTATTTTTTAATGATATACTAACAACCTGGGGAAGTGACTCACATAATTAAAAAGCTACTACAAAAATCTAGGCAGTTTATAATGGAAAAGACCAGACTAAAAGCAGAATTAATGATGAGAAACGGTATCATTTTATAGATATGTTCAAAAACAATCAGCCTTTTTAAATAATAAATGAGAGTGAACTGAAGAGAAAGAGGAAGTTCAAATTAGGGTTTGGATGTGAAATGTTTCACAAATGAGGTGATTTGCTGTGAAAAGTGTACAAATACTTGCACATTTTCATAATCAGGAAAATAAATACCAGGTTAAAAGTATATCTAGTTTATCAATTTTGAGATGCTGTGAGGTCCTGGGTTTTAAACAAGAAGGGACTTCATTTGGTAAAGATTCAGGGTTAAATTAATTTGATTAAATTTAATTAAAAACCACATGTCAGACTTTTCTTAGGACTTCAATTTGTCACAGTTCACCACTGATCTTCTGTTCTTAGTGGTAGATCTATTCCGAAGAATTTTTGTATATATGTCTGCAACTGAATCTTTATTTCAAGATTAGCTTTCCTGCTATTCAGTATAAGACAGGTTAATAATACCCAAAAAGAAATGCAGAGCTCTTGAATTTTAGGGCTAAGATATGTTAGATGTTTTAAGCTAGAAATATGTTAAATGCTCTGAGTATATACTAACATATACTCCTTAGAGTAAATGAATTACTCATAATAAACAGGCAAAAAAAGAAAAATTAAATAAATAGAAGCTTGAGTCTGGGGGCATTTCAACTTTCAAGAGTTTAGAAAGTCATCTGGAACCATCCAAATAGATCATTGCCAGAAATGAAGGGCAAAATCCCAAGCGAATGTGCTATATTGGAAGTCATAATAATAAGTTTTAAATGGGAAAACTATAGATTCTAACACATCTTGCTGAAGAAAAAGTAAGACGAGAAACCCATTTAGTAATAGAATGGGCATCAGAATCACAGAAAAATGATATGGATGGACTAATGTGATGGGTATATTGATTATAATTAGACCAGTGAAAAATCAGACACTTTCTTTAAGACACTATGAACAACAAATATGAAAAGTTTCCTAGTTTTCATAGAGAACTGAAATTGACAAGTAGTTAGAGCAATTTCATGAAATTTAATTTTTTTAGATCAGATCATAGAAATTTTTATGTCATTAAGGATCATAAGGCAGAACAAGAAATGCTTAAAAATTCAAGTAAGTAACAGAAACATTTTGGAGCCATGATATGCTTAAACAGACCAGAGGTTTTGGATCTCCTTCAGTATTGCCGTGTTTAGCACAGGTTCATTTTTCACTGCTGCAAAGTAGCAATTCATGATTGCTATTCAAAAATACTGTCATTGGAGCAGTAGAATTTTGTGACATAACAATTATAGCTTGGGATGTTCACATAGAAAGTTTACAGTCAAGACTTGACACTATTATTGTCTATGTGTTGTAGCCATTAAAAAAATCAGGCTGGCATTGGCACTTGCATTTCATTGCCTAGTAATTTCTTTAAGTGCATCCCTCATTACAGAGGCTTTAAGAAAAATTTATATGCCATGCATAAGAAGGAAACAATTTAAACAGACTAGGAGGAATCCATTTTATAATCACAATAAAAACAGTGATCTAAATTAACATAATCAAGAAGATAATTATCAAGCCAGAGCAATAATGCAGGTGGTAAGATGTTTGCCTTGTACTTGCTAACCCAGGACAGACATTGGTTTGATCCCCCAGCGTCCCATATGGTTCCCCAAGCAAGGAGCGATTTCTGAGCTCATAGCCAGGAGTAATCCTTGAGCTTCACTGGGTGTGTCCCCTCCCAAAAAAAAAAATAAAAGAAGATAATTATCTTACCATAATACTGCAGCTTTATTATCCCACCTAACTTAAATTATATTAAAAAAAAAAAAGGCTCACTAACTATCCCATTGTTGAAAAAGATATTGTGGGGTCCTGGTTTCTGAACAGGATGGGATGACGTTTTGTAATGGTCACATGGCAGTCTTCTCTTAGGTTCTGAGCAGGAAGGGAAGGCATTTTGTATGGACAACATGGTATATGTATGCCACATGCTTATTTTCCTCAAGCCTATTTCTATTATCACTGCCCCAAACTACCTCGCTATACAGGTAGCCTATCAGAGAAAGACATCATTGCTCCTATCATGGGAGCAGTGAGCAGTAGGAAGGTATAGACAACAGATAATTATCTTAAAGTTCATCAGAAAGCTAGAATCTCCCTATATCTCATTCCTATATAATCCAATTTTTGACCTTGAGTGGGATTCTTAACCTGCTAGAGAGGACCCTGACCTGGTAAATTAGGAGTTGTTGGTAGATGGATTAAAGTTTTGTTCAGCTTTACTCTAATTGTATTTTCTAAGATCCTGCACCCTTATAGCATAAATTTGGGGAAGTTTCTTCCTTTCTCTCCTCCCATTTAAGTGCCACAATCTGGCTCCATAAGCTGGGAGTGTCCCTGGGTTTTTTTTTTGTGTTTTTACTTTTTTTCTCCTAAATTCTTTTTTTCTGAATCCAGCCTTTTCCCCCCTCTATTTCCCTTCTTTTCATGTTTGTTTGAAGCCAGAAACCTGAGCCCCTCATCAGCTATAATAATATAATTTTATTTTTATGCACTTAATTATTTTCAAATAAGGGAGGGAATAGGCAGTGGGTACAGAAATGAAAAATGCATTTTTTGGGGGTCACACCCGGCAGTGCTCAGGGGTTACTCCTGACTCCATGCTCAGAAATTGCTCTTGGCAGGCACGGGGGACCATATGTGGCACCAGGATTCAAACCGATGACCTTTTGCATGAAAGGCAAATGCCTTACCTCCATGCTATCTCCCAGCCCCCCAAAAATGTATTTTTCAAGAAACACTTAGCATAATCAGGTAATCTTTTTAAAGTTAACTACTGATCATACATTCTTCATAAAAATACAAATAATACTTTTGTTGCAAGATGGAAGAAGGGATGATGTAAAGTAGTTGGGGAAAAAATAGAGTCTCTAAACAAAAATAAGCCCCAAGGAATGCTTTTGGGAAAACTGTCTGTAAACTAAATTCAGCCTTTGACACAAAAGACCCATTTTGCAGCCTAAATACCATTGAGATGCAAAATTCTAGGCCAGGTGAAAGGGTGGCTCCGCAGTGACCAGGTGCCTTGGAGCACCCTTATCTCTGGAACAAAGGTCATGCTATGATTCTTTTTTTGTTGTTGTTGTTGTTTTTTGTTTTTTTGGGGGGGCCACACCCAGTGATGCTCAGGGGTTACTCCTGGCTATGCGCTCAGAAGTCGCGGGGGACCATATGGGAACCCCCAGGGGATCGAACCGTGGTCTGTCCTAGGCAAGGCAGCAGGCACCTTACCTCCTGCGCCACCTCCCGGCTCCCATGCTATGATTCTTAAAGAAGACAGTTAAATGTTCTGAACTCTTCCCTAAGGCCAACAGCCTAAAGAAAGGATTAGAGGAGTAAGAGAGGGGTGATTAATTGGAAAACTATATATAGACTAATTTGGCAGAAGACACTCAATCAAAACACTTTTTTGAGTTCAGATTTAATATATTAGGACCTGCTTTCTTGCATCTCTTCTTTGAAATGTATTTTCTTAACCTTGCATCTTTAGTCTGCACCTGCCTGAGAAAAGCAGCTTCTTACTATAGATCAGTGCTTCTCAATAATTTTCTGCCATGCCCCCCTAGGAAGCAAAAAACATTTTTCTCGACTGTAAATAGTATCTTTATAAAAAGAAATAAAAAAAATTAACCTGCAAAACAAAAATATATAGAATAATTTGAGCTGATTTTTTTTATCCGAGGTGATGGATTAATGGCTCCAATGAGCACATTTTGCAATGTATAGCTTTTCGAAGCGGGGTTTGAAGCAGGACACAGCAACTCTCAGCTCCAGAGACAGACAGAGACATAAACACGGGGCTTAGCTTGATATGACAATGTTGGCTGAGGTCAAACGCGCCTCCCCCCCTTTAAGGAGCCTCGCGCCCTCCAGGCATGCCCCACTATTTGAAAACCATTGCTAGAAGTACATCCATGTTCTGCTTTCTTTTTTTTCCACTTTAAAGAAATTATCATTCTCTTTTGAATGCCTGTCTTGAACTACTACTCACTTTCCTTCCCTTGATTTTCTGAATAAACTTATTTTCTGTCACTCTTTATCACCTACTGAAATTCAGAAAGAAGGCTACAGACCTAAAAAGTCTGAGGAAGATGCAAGACTGATTTTCCTGCCCTGCAACAAAACACAATTCTTTACTCCACCCTGACTGAGTCCCTGGCCCCCCAAGAAATCCGTGACAGAGATCATGTCCCAAGAAGTGCACAACAAGTGAACTTCAGCCACAGTCTGATAGCTGCCAGGTAACATTAATGAAATGTGATTTCTGCACTGAGCAAAGATTTATAGTAGATTCTCATCTGTCCTCTATTTCCCAGGCACTTCTCCATGTGAATGAGGTGGGTGGTCTCTCTCTTACTTCACATAGGCCACCCAAGGACTCCTACTCCTACTGTGTGTTACAGGCAACACACAGTAACAGAATCAATATTTCCACTCCTTATGTGTGTATTTTAACTTCGTTTATATGCTAATAATGAAAGTATTCATTTATGATAATGTTTGTAATAGAAAAGTCACCTGAAATGTAGGCAAAGAATGATATGAAACTGTATTTTCTACTGTTTGAATAAAAAATAAAGATAAACAGGAATGATACATCCAGCCTTCACATTTATCAATATCAGGATTACTTACTAAATAGAATGAATTATGCATTATGAAATTGAATGGAAAATAATCATATTTCAGCATACTCTGTAGTGCCAACGTATGAAATAACGCATTAATAAAGCAAAATGCTATAAGTAAAGTATCTTTGGAGACAGAAAGATAAATATTCTAACGACATATCAAAAGTCATTTTCACAATATAAATGACTGAGAATTCTATAATATAGGTCTGTGATTTATGCATTATTCCTGTAGCAGCTGCAAAACATTGATGAATTATAAAATCCTATCATCTTCAAAGGAAAAATGTACTTGATTTTACACAAAATGTTTGATCAAAAAGTTCTATAACATTTCAAATATATAAAACAACAAATTAACTTCACTTATAGGTCAGATAGACGTGCTTTTTATACAATAACTTGTAATTTTATTCAAAATGTTTTAGATATTCAGTGTGCTAAGTTTTTAATCCTGCGTCTGCACCCAGGGATTTTTTTCAGGTAGGGTTTAGATAAGAATATGTGGTACCAAGGATTGAACTTAGGCTGGTTGCATGCAAGGCTGTTATCGTAGTCTTTGTACTATTGTGCCTGCCCAATGTAGATAAATTCTATAGCAAGTTCAAACAGGAGCAATTTTTCTTCAGGAAGAAAACTTTTTAAGGTTTATAGATTAAATTCTAGTTCTGTTGTTAGCTGTTTTCAAAATGAAAAGAGTGTATAAAGATGAAAATGTCTGTGTTACATGACCAAAATAAATGTTGTTCTCAAATAACTCAAGTGGCAACATCTACATTTTGGTCTGTTTTTTCAACATCTTTTATTTTCTTCTACGAATTTTTTTTTCTTCTCTAGTGGCATCCCAGAAGAAATGGTCAGAAAGAGAAATAGAATGAAAATACCAAAAGTCTTTCAGTTTTGGGAAAATAAGTAAAGTAGTGACTAAAATGCTGTATTAGGGCATTATCTGCATATATTTCTTTTTATAGTGAATCAAGTACAAAAATTAAGTCACAAAGATAAAGATCTTAGAAAGAAGATTAGCTAGTGGGCAATTCCACTGTTCTATTGAAGATAAGCAAAATGCTATCTCTAGGTAATAAATAGAATAATGGTTAGAAAATGAGGGTATTGAATGAAAGTACAGCAGGTAGAGTTTTTGTCTTATAAGCAGATGATTTAGATTCCAGATTTGATCTGGAGAATTCTATATGATACCCCAATCCCCCATCACTTTAGGAATAATTCCTAAATATGAAACCTTGAGTAACTCTTGACCACTGCTGTGTGTGGCCCACAAACAAACAAGCTAAAAGAATATTGGTTTGTAAGTTATATCTAGCATAATACAGAATGAGTTGGAATCTCTGCTTTCTAAAAGGGCTTTATTAGATATTGAAAAAGTTACTTCACTGCTTCACTGGGAGTAAGAAGGAGGAGGTTTGAATTACCTAGTTTATTTCCTGGCTTATAGTAACATTCAATTATCATTAGATGTTAATGTCATTATTATTATTATTATTATTATTATTTCTAGGCCATTCCCTGTAATATTCAGGAGTTACTCCTGACTCAGAAATCAGTCCTGGTTTGGGGGGCCAAATGGGATGCCAGAGATCAAACTGCTTCTATCCTGAGTCAGCAGCAAGCAAGGAAAATCTCCTATGGTTGATCCATGGCTCAGGCACTATTATTATTATTATTATATTATTATTATTATTATTATTATTATTAATGTTGATCTATTGCCCATTTACCTCTTGAACTCTTTTTTTTTGTTTGTTTTTTTTGGGGGTCACACCCAGCAGTGCTCAGGGGTTACTCCTGGCTCCACACTCAGAAATTGCTCCTGGCAGGCACGGGGGACCATATGGGGCACCGGGATTCAAACCGATGACCATTTGCATGAAAGGCAAACGCCTTACCTCCATGCTATCTCCCGGGCCCAACCTACCTCTTGAACTCTTAAAGTGATTTATTTTCTAAATTGAAAATGATCATTCCAGTTCAACTGAAAAAGCTAGAAAAATAATAAATTAGAATATATTCATTTTCCACATTCATTGACATACTCTTTCCTTTTCAATAGCATATATTCTTATAGTCTTGGATACTCAGATTCTTTAATGTCACCAAATCTTCATCTGAGTAACAAAATATAATAATTTACCTCTTTAGAACATGAATTTAAAGTTAATTAAACACTTTCCTTTTATTTTAGTCACTGAGTTATAATAGTTGTACCCTGTTTCTCTTAATATGTCTATTCCAAGAACAGCAATCTTCTTTTTATTTTATAAGCATGACATTATGATGTGTGATAGATGCCAAAATGTGTCACTCTCCATTACTTAATATGAGTTTTTGATAGCAACTAATCCAAATACTCTTTGATATACATGAGATAATCTGATAAAAATCTTGTTTATCTTCTTAGTCTAATGTAAGATCTATTTCAGAAAATGTATTTGACATGTTTTTGGTATGTGCCGGGATTGTTTGTGCCATAGCTGTCACAGATCAGGTTACACTCCATACTCTGGTCAAGTATCACTAACTTAGCTTGGAAAAACATATATGTCTTTTGGTATCAAACTTCATTCAGCAGTGTACATGACAAACAACTTAACCCTGTAATATCTCTCTGACACTTAACATATCTCATTTTGACATAGTTTAAATGATTTCTTATTTTAATTTAATATAACAAACCCAGCACTCTATAATTAGATGTATATAGACTGTTTTATTCTAAATAGCAGAAATTTATTCAAATTGGAATTAAGATGGTCAAACATGAACTTGTAAACATGCAATGAAGCACAGAACAGAGGAAGAAAAAACTTACAAGTATTATATTTGTGTTTAACATTTAAAATAGTAAAGTCAATAAAATTTAAATTTAATTTCTAGACTCATCTTATTATTTTTATTATTTAATGCACCACAATTTACAAAATTATTCATAGTGGAGTTTGATACAGTTTCAGCACCAATCTAACCACTAGTGTCAACCTTTCCCCACAATGTTCCCATTGCCCAGCCTGCCATTTTAACAGGCACCTTTTAAGTTTCATAGTTACAGTTTGGTCTCATGATTTTAGTGTTGTTGATTCCATGATTTGGATATGTAGTTCTGTCCTTCCTTAATGCTACAAATGTACTGGGGTCCCATTGACCCTTGTCTCATATTATTTCACATGTTTCCTCCCCCTTATTATCTTTTTTCGCCTCAATTTATTCTGGGATCCACACTTTTTAAAGCCATTGAAATCCATTTAAGTCATTGCATTCTCTCTTACAATTATTCTAAATATCACACATAAATGACCCTGCTTAAGACAGGCTCATCCAGATTGGAAATATGGCATGGGGATTTATTTTACCCTCCCTCATTCCAAAAAGAAATGAAAATGATAACTTAATCTTGATTTGATTCACAGTAGATATGTAATAATTATAAATATGTTTTATAGAATTATTGATGAAATATTGAGTTTCTGTGTCATGGCTTTCCTATTTATTATATGATGTTTATTAAAATGTGTTATTATGGTCTGGAGGGATAGTACAGATGTAGGGCATTGCCTTGTACTCAGCAGATCTAGAACGGACCTGGTTCGATCCCTATAGTTCCATATGGTCCTTCTAGCCAGGAGTGATTTCTGAGCAAGTAACTGGGAGTAGCATTGAACATTACCGGGTGTGGCTCGAAAAGAAACAAAACAAAATAAAATGTGTTATTATTGTGATTTTTTTTGTTTTGTTTTTGGGCCACACCAGGTGACGCTCAGGGGTTACTCCTAGCTCCATGCTCAGAAATCGCTCCTGGCAGGCACGGGGAAACATATGGGGCACTGGGATTCGAACCGATGACCTTTTGCATGAAAGGCAAACGCCTTACCTCCATGCTTTGGGCCACACCCGGTGACGCTCAGGGGTTCCTCCTGG
>PVKC010012449.1:0-23754 GCA_004027635.1 Crocidura indochinensis
CATTGTATATTAAAAGATCTGAGATTAAATTGTTTTTGTTTTGGACCACGCCCACTGACACTCAGGGGTTATTCCTTGCTATAAGCTCAGAAAACACCCCTGGTTGGGGGACCATATATGGGACATCAGGGGGTTACGCCGTGGTCTGTCCTGGGTCAATCGCGGGCAAGGCAAATGCCATACTGCTGAACCATTGTTCCAACCCCAATTTTAAAAATATCTTAAATAGACAATGAATTTATACTCAATGCTATTTTAAGGATTTTTCCTTAAAAAAACTATAGTTAGTAGACTTTAATTACATTTTCTTATGCAGGTAAAGCAGTTTTCTAGGAAAGAAAGTTAACATGTCAGTGTTTGTCTTTTATAATGGAAATCTGGGAGATTTTTTGTTTGTTTGTTTGTTTACCTAACTGACATAATTCTATTTGTTACTTGACTACATATCTAGTTAGATACTTTAGGAAGCAGATGTTTTTGCACACACATTTTTCTATAGCTGAATTAGAGTGTATTTTATTATGTGCTTCATTTGAAAACAAATTTCACAGCAAAAATTGCAGAACTATGTTACTTAGTTTGTAGTACAATTTACATACTCAGCATGAATATCAATTTATGAAGGTGTCATCAAGTTGTTTAATACAACCCAAACACACATAATACAGATGGCACTGGAAGCATCAGTGCCTGAAAGATAATCTGTGCTATCTGTAGCCTTATCATTGTGGGTATTATGCTTTTGTTTTGTACTATTTTAAGTTAATTCAAAATACTCATAGGAATATGAAAATTGCTTTCTTAGGCATTAAAATAATAACAAAACAATTGTATATAATCGTGGATCTTTAATCTTCTATTACTTTAATATAATGGAAATGTTAAGTATGTTTTTGTTTTCATTTTCTTTTCATGATTTTTTGTAACTCTCTTTTCTCATTCAGTTTCCAAAGCCATTTATTTAAAAGCTCAGTCTAAATATTGCTTTTGATATTTTTATTTGAATTTTAATAAAAAGACTTATTTCTATATTTGCTAAAACAAAATTTTAGCTCATATATATACATATATATAATACTTTAGAGAAATATTCCAAAAGTAACTTTGATAATGAATGTATATATCAGAGCAGTTAAAATTTTGCTTGGAAACAGAAAAATCACCCAGAAAGATGAAAAACTGTTTATTTACATACAGAAGACAGAAGTAAACAAGCTTTAAACACAGTTTGGTGCGTCGCTGAGATCATTTTTTATGGCCTGGATAGTAGCTCAAAGGTGTATGTAAAACACTGAGAGGTCCTCAACACTACTAGGTCAAGTGGTATCAACATCATATACCTTCTGGCCCATATAACCTGGCCAAGTAATACACTGGTATTGAAGCACTTCGAGTGGAAAAAAAAAAGACTTATTTTCAGGACGGAGTGGTGGTGCAAGTGGTAGGACGCTTGCCTTGCATGCAGTAACCTAGGACTGCAGTTCAATTCCCCGGAGTCCTATAAGGTTCCCCAAGTCTGGGGTGATTTCTGAGCTTGTAGCCAATAGTAACCCTTGAGCATCACCAAGTGTGGTCCAAAAAGATACACACACACACACACACACACACACACACACACACACGTGCACACATGACTTATTTTCAAAAAAATACTAAAAATATAAAAATATTGCATGGTCATGGATTGGAAGAATCAATATTGTTAAAATGACTATCTTTCATAAAATTTTAGATTTAGTGAATCCAAATTCAGACAACATTCTTTAAGAACCTAGAAAAGTCGATAATAATATTTTGTTTGGAACCAGAAGTAAGTATGAAAAGCCAAAGACATATTGAAAAATAAGAAATAAGGAATTATGTTATTGCCTAATTTGAGCTACTTTATAAAACTAAAGTAATCAATAACTCATGTTACTGGAATAAAGATAGGTTCTCTGATCAATGGGTCAGAATTGAATACCCAAGAATAACACCCCATATATATGCAGTAGTTATTTTTTGATAAAGGAATTGTGAACATTAAATGGAATAAAGGTAGTCAATTTTAAAGCTAGTGCTGAGGAAAATGATAAATAAGAGTAAGAAATTAAAGCTTGAACCTTATCTCACACCTTATACAATAGTCAATTCAGAGTGAATCAAGAACTTTGAGATATGACTGGAAGCTATAAGGAAACTGAGAAAAATATAGGCAGAATGCTTGGATCTCAAAATTATCTTTATTTATCTGATTACACTGGCAAAGACAACAAAATAAGAAGATACACAAAAATCTAAAGCGTTTCTGCATGAAAAAATAAAGACTAAAATACAGCTAACTGAATGGGAATAAGTATTCTCATTCAACACATCAGATAAAGGCTTTATCTCGAGGATATATAAAGTACACACAAATATTAACCAAAAAATTTAAAAGCCTATCAAAAATGGAGAAGGGAAAAGAGCAGACACTTCTTTGAGGAGGTTAAGATAATTACCAGTAGATGCATGAAAAAGTGCTCACATCATTTATTATTAGGAAATCTAAATCAAAACAACAATGAGATATCATCGTATAACAATGAGAATGGCTCTGATCAAACACAACAGGAACAAACTGTGCTGGTGGAATGTAGTGAAAATGAATTCTCATCTATTGTTGTTGGAATGTTTTCTGGTTCATATGACCCAGCAATAGAAGTTTTTGCTATCCACCCTAGGACGTAAAAACACTCATTAAAAAGGACATAAGTGTACCATTTTTCATTTCTGCAGTTAGGACAATAAATAAGATATGGATAACTAAGAAATGTAAATGTCCAAGTGTAGATAAATCAATTATGAAGAAGTGGTATATATACAAAATGAAATGCTAAATAGCTGCAGGGGATAATGAAAGCATGCCAGTTGTTACAACCTGGAACTGGAAGATACCACGATGAGAGAAGTAGCCCAAGGAAGAAAGACTATATAATTACTCTAGTGTTATAGAATGAATTAAAGTTAGAGACTTTGTCATGAATCACTTTTTTTATTTATAATTTCTTTAGCATTTTGTTTTTTTTTATGATTGGTTGCTACAAATGTGATTAGTATTTGTTCTGTTACTTTAGCCATAAGATAATTAAGGTAATTTAAAAGTAGTTCTCCTGTTCAAATGAGCAGTTTTCTCTCCTCTTTGGAAAGTACTTTAGTAAAATAAGAATTTTATGTATTATTACTTAATTTGAAATAAGTGTGGATTTTCCCAAAGGATAAATAAGATTCACATGTGATGCAATGCACTCTTGCTTCTTAACAGAAAGTGTGTTGGAAGTTCTGGGAGTGAGTTAAAGCTAGATCTCTTGTTCTACTTGCATAAGTTGCTTAAGTTGTGAATTCAATTTCTGGCATTGCCCTGTATTACAAAGTGTGATTCCCAGGACCACGATAAAAAATGTGAAAGTCCTAGACAACACAACATGTACTGCTTCTGACACCTCCATCATCAGCATAAAATTAATAAGTTAAAGAATTTGGTAAAGTTTTACAATGTATAATATAGTACAATATAGTTTTAACTACAAAGTATATTATATTTTACTGTATTTATTGGATTTCTAATGTAAAAATTGAATTAATTTTGTTATTTGATTTAAAACAATTGTAAGTACTTTTAACTATCTATTGAATATTTCAACAATGATTCTTTTTTTAAAGGTGAATTACAATTAACTAATTTGGGAGTTCTTTTAGCCTGTTAACGTGTTAAGAATAATATTAATAGTGATTCTGGTTGAAATACTGGCCATTTAGCGAATTCTGATTGACTATAAATAGTATATTAACAATATATGTATTGTCTATTAATCTACTTAGAAGGTATTGAGCTTAGTAATATTCATGTTGCTTTGAACTTATTTTTGTATTTTTAACTTCATTTAAGCTCTCTGGTTTACAAAGCACTGTGGTTCATAGTTCAGTTATTTCAGTTTTGACATACATTCTTTAGCTCTGGAAGTTTCTCTTTAATGATGTTCTTGACCGTTAATTCTTCCTGGAAATATTCTTCCTGGATTTCTGGGACTCCAATGATTCTTAAGTTGTTTCTGTTGAGCTTATAATAAATTTCTATTTTCATCTGTTCCCATTATTTGATTAATTTTTCCATTGTCTGTTCATTTGTTTTAAGTTTTTTTTTTCCAATATCTCCCGCTGTATGGAGTTGTTATTTATCTCATCTTCCACAGCACCAATTCTATTCTCAACTTCTGTTACCAGATATTCAGTTTTCCAACACCAATTTTTCTTTACTTATATTAAAATTATAAAGAAAAAGGACCTGGGGTGATAGCACAGATGTAGAGCATTTGTCTTGCTTGCGGCCAACCTGGGAGATATCTGGGTTAGATACCCAGCATCACATATGATCCTCCAAGCTTTCCAGGGACGATTTCTGAACACAGAACCCTTGAGCGCCTCTGGTTGTGGCTCAACCCCCAATCCCCAAATCTATATTAAAATAAAGCAAAACAAAACAGAGATTCATTGTAAAGTCTGTTAAATTGTCCAGGCAGAGAAAGCAAATAAATCAAGAAACAGAGCTGTAAGCCTAGACTATCTAACCCTCAAATCTGTGCGAACATTGAATGATTGAATGGATTTCAAGAAAGTGTTTTTTTTTCTATAGACATCTCTACTTGCATAAAATGCTGCAGCACTGAGTACTGTTTTGTATATGAATATGGAGAAAACATTAAAAATGTTTAGGGGACTGGAGCAGTGACACAAGCAGTAGGGTGTCTGCCTTCCACACCCTAACCTAGGACGGAAAGCAGTTTGATCCCCTGCGTCCTATTTGGTCCCCTTAGCCAGGAGCGATTTCTGAGCGCATAGCCAGGAGTAACCCCTGAGAATCATCGGGTGTTGCCCAAAAACAAAAGAAGAATCTTAAAGTGTTTGTGAACTTTTTATTGTTTTCTATTTTTTTCTCATGGAAGCCTTAGTAATATCATTCATTGTTCATTTGGCAAACATTTGATCACTATTTTGCTTTTTGCTTTTTTTATATTTAATATATTCATTAGCACATAATTTGACAAATTTACTTTATTCCCCCCCCAACATTCACAGAATTTACCATTACTATCAATATTATATAAGAATTTAACATAGCTATCAAACTCTATGAAAACTCCAATTTCAGCTGAAGGGTACAAGTTTTCAAATTTGGACATTTTGTTTTGCATTTTAACATTTTATCTCTGGCAAAAAGTTACTGTTGTCAGTTGTCTTCTCTAAAGTGACACAGTCATTTGAGTTAATTTTGAAGAAAATGTCAAATTCTCAGTTGATAAATGATAAATGAGTTAGTTAAATTTTAAATGAGTTTGGTAGGCAATTTTTCCTTTTAGTTTCAGTGGCATTTAGTGTAGCAAGTAAGTTTTTTGGTATGCAGTTCTGAATGTGTCTCAAGTGTTTTCAATTTTTTAATTTAATTTTATTTTTATTGAGATAACACGATTTACAATAATAATGTTGTGATACAATAATAGTGCCATCAACATGACTTTCAATAGAGGCTGAACTAGTAAATAGTCCTACTAGCAATGCCAAATGAACTTTTCACTACATTCATACCAATATGGACTGAGTTTTTTGTTATATGCCATTCTCACTGCATATTTGAGGTATTTCATTGTTTTGATGTTCATTTTTCTAATAACTAATGATGATCAACATTTTTCCTCTGATCATGGCCACCAGTATGTCCTCCTTGAACTCTCTGTATAGCTTCCCCAGTATTTGTTAAATTGTTTGTCTCTTTGCTATTTATTGTTTTAAATACAATATTCGCCCCTTTTTCAGATAGATGTATACATATTTTTCTCCTTTTCAAATATGCAAACTACAAATATTTTCTCTCATTCTTTAGTCTTGATTTGTTTTAGTGGTATTTTCTTTTGCAGTGCAAAAGCTGTTCACATTGCTAATTCAAATTTTTGTTTTGTTTTCCTTGTGAGTGGCATTTGAGTTATTCAAAAACCTGTGAAGTTAATATTATAAAGACTATTGCTTATGATTGTCTTAATTTATTTTATTAATTAGATTCTAATAGAAAGGTTGTTTAAATAAATTTGAATTATTTTTATTTTTAGTGTGAACACATTCAGTTTCATTATTTGATTGTTCCTAGCAAACTTTCTCAACAGTGTTTGTCAATGAGACTTTACTTTTGCCTCCATTTTTCTCTGAACTCTCAGTGTACTGTAGGATATTAGGGTCCCAGCTCTGTCCCCTAACACATAAATTTAACCATTGCAGCCATTATTATTCTATGTTGCATATAAAATATTTAAAAGGCATTTGGTACTGAGTGCATTTTTTTTAAATATAAATGTGCCTTTGTTGCTTTTTATTCTAACACACTTTGATGCTGACACTCTGATTAAAGCTAAGGGGCCAGTAATTTACCCACCATTGATTTTATATCTTCAGTACAAATGTCAGTTCTGAAGCCAAAGAACATTCGAATTAGTTTTATTTTTGCAAACTATTTTAGAAGCACTGAAAGTATTCATTTACATTTCTTTGATTCTTTGAGTTGTTCACCTAATGAGTTAAAGTCATAATTTTTTACACAGTTTAAATAAATGGCTTAATAAAAAACCATGACTTGGACCCTGTGTACATAAAGGATCAAATTGAGAATAATGGATTGTATTGCTAATGATCACTTCTTTGTCATCAGAATAGAGAACATTTTTAAAAAAGACAACTATTAAAGTGTTTTAACATCTCTTCACATAAATGTATGATAATAAACTATAAATTGGGAGGTTATCTTTGTTTAGAACCACTATCATCAATCTAGGTGTTAAAAGGAAAGAGATCTAGTTTAGTAAGAGAATAAATTTCTTCTAAGTTATTTTTGATATTTTTAGTAATCTGTCTTCCAATACTCTGGATAGGTTGACGAGTTGTATTCCAGAAAACTCTCATGATTCCATGCTTATAGAGAAATCCAGATTTCCTATTTAACTTACTTAATAAAAAATGCATAAAGCTCTTTGAACCTAATGTTTTGTGAAAGATATTTAAAATCCCCTACATTTTTGCATGTGTGGTTTGACTTTGGTTTGGTCAAGGGCTATTTGAATCTTTGTATTCATGTTTAAGGTCAAAACCAGGGCTTCACTGATAGTCAAAAGTAGTAGGATCAAACTTTGGAATGCCCAATTTTTAGCATGTAGACAACCCATTGAGCTGTCTCTCCAGCTTCCAAAGTAAATTTGTACACTGGAAATATATTAGTGGTGATTTAAAATATTTTATTTTAAAATATATAAATATTAAAATATCTGAATGAATAAAGATGCATATAGAAGGGAAAGCATTTTAAAATCTCTGATGAAATGAACTCTGTGAAACCTGGGCTGAAAATATTAATATTTCATTGTTGACATCTTGGTTACTTTAGCATCTTCCTATTTGAGTAAGTGATTTTAGATTAGTATATCCAGTGCTACATGTAGAAATATTGGAATTTAAGTTGTCTCTACTTTATAATTATTATAATAAATAATACTCTTAAGAAATGAAAATTGGGATTGAAATGGTGGATCCCTGAGATCATACATAGAAATTTATGATTAAGGCTTGAAAAAGTCTATATTTAAAAAAGCTTTATGTCTATTATAAATTAAATATAAGAGTTGTTGCCCACTCCAATGGCATTATTATTAAGTTCTCTGACTAAAACTTCTTAAATATATGCATAGTTCACCAAAGAAGTAATTATTATTTGTAGTTATTTTCTACTCATTTCCCTTATATCTTAAAAAATAACTGCCATCAGCATCTTTCTGTCACTCTATTCTGTTTTTCTCTTGTATTATCATTCTATCTGACAAATTTGTGAAAATTTTCCAAAATGGTAGAAAAATGGACTTTTCAATTCTCATAATAACAACTCCATTGGACAAAGGACCAGAAATCACAGGAACCGATTTATTGGTATAGCAGGACAATTTTAAATATGACCAAGAGTCAATAAATATTTAGTCCTCACTTAGATTATATGAATTGTGTATTGTATGATAATGGCCCTAAGTAAAGAGGCACTATTCTCTCTCAAGAATGGAGTGACTCCTAGACAGGAACTGTAATATAGAAATTCACTGTTAAAAGATTTTAAAGAGAAGTCAGTTAAATTTCACTATAAATTACAATTATAAAATATAGCCATGATGAATCAAAATAATTCATTACTAGACTGGCTGCCAGTTGGGGAAAACAAAATTAAAAAAATGCTATCATTATGAGCCCAAGTGAAGCTTTGCTTGTAGCTTAATTAGTATTTATTAATGTTAAGGCAGAGGAAGATAAGCATATTAATCTCCTAAGTGCAAAGTATATTTGATAAACATCAGTCTATTCTTAAATTAAATCAGTGAATATTTCATTTGTGCTTGTTTATAACAAACTGAATAAGTCATGACTATTTTTTGTATGCTATTATGCTGGAAACAAATATCATCATGGAAAACCAAGCATATATTTTATTTATTTTATAATGACGAGGTACAGAACACAAAGGCTGTTACTAGCTTTGCACTCAGGGGATCATTTGTGGTGCCATGAAATGGAACCATTGGACAATGCAGCCACATGCAAAGCAAAAATGTTATTTCCTATACTATTTTTCTAGCCTCTTATCCTCAAGACACAAAAAAACATTATCTCATATTCAAAAAATGACCTTTAATTTTTTTAATACATTAAAAACCTTTGAGTCTTTTCCTCAATCTTACTATTATATATATTTGAACTTAATATTCTTCAATTTCCTCTCCAAAATAGATATAAAATTATATATTATATTAAAATATTCTATATTATAGGATTCAAAAATTTTAATGAGGTAATACAATGAAAACATATCAAGCTGTATGATGAAGTATTTGTCTTATATAATTGGACATATTTTTGAACTTGCAGTCAGTACAATATGAAGAATTAAGACATTTTTAGGTTTACAAACTTATAAATCTACAATGTGGGGAGAGAAATTCTGAATTGATTTATAAGTAAATTGAGTTGAAAAGCTACAGAAAGAATCATATCAACTTCCATTACAATAGCTGTTATATTATTAATCACATTTTATTCTGACATTCCAAGCAAGGTGGGATGCAAGGAGGGTGCTTTTGGGATAAGTAAAACTGGCCGAACATAGATAAAAATGTCCTCACCTTGCAGAAAAATATAAACATTCTCAGTTTTACTTCTATGCCTGTGTAACATATTCTATCATTAGATTTAATCTGTGAAAATATGTGACAATAGCACATCTTAAACTAATGTGTCTAATGATAGAAGATACTTTATTTGTATTTCCTCTTGTGTGTGCTTCTCATGTTGTGCTTGTGCCCAATGAAATTTCCTCAGATGTTCCTCAGAGGCAGGTTTGCTTGCAGCAAGGTTCTATGATGTCAGAGAACTGTAACTCAATTTTCTGATTTAATAGTGCAGGATTATTCAAGCATGAAATTACTTCCTCATGTAGAGCAATCCCCTTTGCTTGGCAAGTCAGGGCTCAAAAACCTGATGTCTATGGCGATTACAGCTGTTGATCCAACTAATTGTTGCTAGAATCAGCGTTAAGCATTTGTGTTTACCCCACTGAAGAAAAAATGTCTCTTCAGATGGCTTAAATGTGAAAATAGGTACTTGGCATTTCTTAGAATTTCAGCAGTATGTGATTAACATGGTAGTCTAATTTAAAAGAACTTGATATGATTACAACACTGAAAAACGTTTTTAAAATAGACTAAAAATGTTTTCTTGAAATGTAAGCAAGTTACTTTTAATAGAAATTGATCTTTAAGTGTTACAGAGGGGGAAAATTTCAACTTTGTATTAGCTCTGATTATCTGCTGTGAAGGAAATAATGGATTTGTTTTTTTCTCTGTTCACTCTTATTACACACCCTAAGTACTATTGTTGTTTAGTGTTACCTCCTGAGTCTGAAAAGAGTAGTAGTCCACAACAATGTCTAGTCTTACTCTAATTAGATTGAGATATAATTTATCATATGATCAATTCAAAAAAGTTAAAAAGATATAGTTGAATCCAATTTCAACATAGATCTTTTTTATTTTTGAAACTTGGAATATATTTACATTTGCAATATATCTCCATGCAGAGCAGCAAGATTTTGGGTAATTAGTAGCTATACACTCATCTCCTGAGACAGAAGAAATACGTTCTGTATTTTGGGGCTTGTAGAGTCATTCACTCTTATACACCTGCTCAATTTTCTTGTTCAGAAAAAATAGTATGGGTAAAGAATTTTATAATTTTACATGTTATAGGCTAGAAACCACTTTTTATTTTTTAAATATTTATTTCCTTTTTATTGAAGTGTTATTCATAATTCTATTCAATAAGTCTGTGTACATTTAAGGGGATAATTTTTAAACCTCTTCAAACATGTTACTACAGAACCCACCACTAAACTACTAATATTTATCAACCACATTTTGATTTTTCATTAATTTATCTCTTCTTACTCCTTGAAAACAAATGTCAAAGGTTGCTTTTATTTCTGGAAAGATAATCTGGGTTCAATCCAAATTTAGCCTCCTATCAGTTTTGCAGCAATAGCAAGTTAGCTACGATTTAGTAGTTAGCTACTATAAGTAGCTCATATAAATTATGTTAATAGTGCCTGACACTTGATAGTTAACAATAATCAATTAATATTTTAGAAATAGTATGTTTTTATAGTCATGGCTCTATAATACATATCAGAAAATTTAAAGAACCTAATTTTCATTTACTAATGAAAATCTTGGAAAGAAAGTTACATGGTGAGTTAATTTATGATAAAGTATCGAATAACAGAAAATGGAGATAGGAAATAAAACTTTAAAAAGGATTTTCTTTTATAATCAAATAAATTCATTATAAAGTTAACCAAGACTTAGATATTAGATCTAAGTGCTGACATTACACTGAAGATATGATAATTAAAATAGTCCATGATAGTTTTATTTATGTCTAGTGATTTAATTCCATTGCTAAAGGAAAAAGTGATTTCACAGCATAAAAAGAAAATTGCCTAAACAAAACAACATCAACAACACTACCTGTGCTTATATTTTGGTCAAAAAGATGGTACATGTTTTAAGGTTCTTATACACTACTGAATCTAGTTATATTACTGTCAAAGCACTAAAACACTGAGCAGTGCCAGGAGTGACCTCTGAACATAACACCAGTAGTACAGTATCTCTAATTGCTTCTGGTTGTGGCTTCCAAAACAAACAAACAATAAAAAACAAGCAAAGACAACGATTTAATACAGGCAAAATATTCACACAACTTACATCTAAATAATGGCAAAAAAAGCAAAGCCTATGCATTTAAAAACCAGGCTAAGGAATTGAAGAGACTTTTTTCTTTTCAAGGAAAAAAACTACTTGTACTCACTGATTATCAGGATAATACAAATTAGGACCACAATGAGATATCACATTTTATCAAATGAGAATGGTCTCTATCTAAAAGGTAGGAAATCAGTGTTGGGTTGGGATATAGAGGAAAATAAATTAAGATTCACAGTTGATAGAAATTTAAACAGATTTGGCTTTTTGAGAAAATGTATGGAGGTTTAGCAAAAGTTTATAAAAGATCAATGATATAATTAAGCTTTTCCTTTCCAAAAGTATTTGGGCCAAGAACAGGAAAGATAGCACAGTGGCAGGGCATTTGCCTTGCAAGCAGCTGATCCAGGATGAAGGATGGTTTGAATCCTGGCATCCCATATGGTCCCCCGTGCCTTCCAGGAGCAATTTCTGAGCACAGAGTCTGGTGTAACCCTGAGCACTGCCGAGTGTGACCCAAAAACAAACAATCAAACATACAAAAAAATCTGAGAAAATAATTTAAGAAAAGTGTCTCAAAAGATCTATGTACATTTTTATTAAAAATAATATGGCTTATAATGAGCACAATTAGGAAATAACCTAGTTTCCAGATGAGCAGATAAAATAATTATGCTATATGTCCTACATGGAATACTATTCATTTGTAAGAAATGATAAAATTTTGCATTTTACTGCAAACTGGTTGAAAGTGAGGGTGTTGTGTTAATCCATATAGCAGAATAATAAAGACAAATATTACATGGTCTTACTCATGGACAGTATAAAAAAACTAACATGGGAGAGTATAATGTCCATTAAAATAAACAAAAATTCTGAACACAGAATTGAAGTTACCTAAACTGGGTTTAGCAGGTGGGGTATGGAATTGAAGGTTGGTGGACTATTGTAGAGAGTTATCAGCATGCTATGGTAATATTTTACTCCCAAAACATTCAAGGAATGTGTGTGAAGTAAAATAGTGTTTATTGAATGAAATTTGCTTAGAAAGAAGTGAGAAAAAGATAACTACATGTTCAAGAGAGAACAGTCTTCCCTCAAGTACAAAAACAAAGAGATATAAATACAAACAAGTGAGATTCTTGTTAAAGGGATAGCATGGACTTCTAAAAAAAGTCAGGCATTTATGCTATTTAACTTTACTTTTATTGACAATAAAATAATCAGAAGTAGGGTTAAATATGGGCAGTGGTTCCTTTACCTTCCGTTTATGAGTTCTCTGGTTTGATTCCTGGTAACACAGCTTCCATAAACATATTAAAAGAAAATACCATTTAGTATTATTAAAAATAAATAATTGAAGATGCTTCTAGTTCTAGAGAGTTAGATATAAGAAGTGCATGCTTGGTATGCAGGAATATGCAGGAAGTTCATGTCTGGTATGCAAGAACTTAAACTTTATCCCCTGAAACATGTATTTGATCTTCCGGGTATTGCCAGAATTAGTACTTAGGCAACAAACTTACAGTACTCCAGTGAATACTATTGGGTCTGCCCATTTTTTTCTCACAAAGTGTCTTAGATTTTTTTTTACCATAAGTAGCCACATTTCATGCTAATAATGTAAGATGTGATCATTTATTTACCAATTGGTAAATAGTTTTGATAATCATAGTTTCATAATAATCATACTTTCAAGAGCCATGCTAAGCTTTGTTGACTCTATACTATACTTAATTCCAGTATTCACAAAAGACTAATATCACAAAAATCACAAAAAAGGTTAACCTAGCTATGAAAAATTTGAATTGGAAAAGATGACCACAAAAGGTCAAAATTTACTTATAAAAAAAAAACAGACACAAAGATGAATTGATTGTCTATTAAGTTTCCTTAGAGTACACAGTCATTTTCTATGGGATTGCTGTCGGTACTTTGGGTTTATTTTAGCCAAATGGTACACCTGAAAACTTTGTATCTTAATTTCCCCCTAAAGATGCCATTGCTTTTTTAAAGTGCTAAAATATTCATTCATGAAAAGCTCTTCAAGTTATAATGTATATTACTGTTAACTAGAATTTATTAAAGGGCCTCTGAGTGTCAAACACTTCTACGGATTTTGCCTGCTATTATTTCAGCAAAGCAATGAACTGAGACTATTACTGTCACCATTTTGCCTATAAAATAAATGTCAAGAAAGAGTCTAAGCAATTTGCCTAAAGCCTCACAATTTATTAGTGATATCTCCAGGATATTAAGCATTTTTCACTTTTAAGCATCAACCACAGAGCCAATTTCTTTAAGCACTGCTCTGTTTTGCCCCCTCCCTTAACCCCAGTACTTGCATCACATCTATTGATAAGATTTCAATCTTTAGGAAAACAGAAGTAGTCTTACCTTGACATCTCTGTCTTCCTCATGGTTTATATTTGGTCTGAACTATACCTCCTTACTTGGAATCATTGCATTTAGCTTATAAAGCTTGAATACTAGTAAGCATAAGAAAACAAAACTTTTACTTTAAGAAACTTCTGTGAACATATTTTTGCCCAATCATTAGTGTGTATTTACTTTAGATCTTAGTTCTTTCGAATTAAAAGTCTATTTTTTATTTATTTGATGTAGTTTCATTTGTTTTTACATGATTTCTTTTGTTTTAACCAATGAGTTCATTCATATTCTACAGGAATACTTTGAAATTAAGATATCAGAAACTGCTTTTTGCTTTAAAGTATTTCATAGAATTATCAAGGCTATTATAGTCTAACATAGCTAAAGTATTAACATCCTCTGTATATTACTTTGTATAATAACTAAATTTTATTTTTAAAAGATACATTAAAATAGACATTAAAATATTTTATATGTCTGAATATGTGATCTATGTATCTCATATTTGGTGTTATATGTATGTATCTATGAGCTGCTTTAACTTTTGTTGTTTAAATGAAGGAATCATAGTTAAAAAAGAAGAGTTGCCATGAATATTAATAATGTAATATGAATGAATGCATGATGATGAAATCACAATGCCAATAGTTAATAAAGACAATGGAATATCTTGGTTGATTGTATATTTATAGCAATATGGAACAATAATTCTCTTTAGGTGTACTTTGAAATTCTGGCATGTCACAGAAGCTTAGTCCCATTTGCTGCTGTTGCTTTCTTGACAGTTATTCAATTTAGGAAGTAAGCGCTGAGACGAATTCATCTGTTACCTGCTTTGTGAAGCATAGCATTGAAAACCATCTCATGTGTATTAGCAATCAAGATAAAAAGATGTTACTGATTATTGCACACGTGTATATCATCACCTTCTAACTTTATTTAGATTATCATGGGATGGATTTCTTGACATCACTTTTTTTATTATCATGGGATGGGTTTCTTGACATCACTTTTTCAACTGGTTTTAGATTATTTGCCACATACATATTCTGAGACAATTGAAATTACAGACCATAAACTGTTCTCTAGACACTTTACAAAAGAAAAACATCTCTTATTATCTGCTCTTTGTACATGGTTATTTAATCTTCATTTGTGTTTCTTGACAGGCAATGTAATTTTCACCTATGTTGTCATGTTAGCTGTTAGTGTAATTATTTTTCCAACAGCACTTACCACTCTTGTGATAAGCTTGTTGTCATGGGCTGGTCCTTCCAGATCTCATGTCTATTGTGTCTGGTGTAAATATCATACTCTTTTATTTTTCTTAAATCACACATGTGCATGACACTATTCTGTGCTTATCTCTTTCCCTCTGATTTATTTCACTCAACATAATAGTCTCCAAATCAATCCATTTATAAGCAAATTTAATGACTTCATTTGTTTTAACAGCTGCATAGTATCCCATTGTATAGATGTACCACAGTTACTTTAACCACTCATCTATTGTCAGACATCTTTTTTTTTTCTTCCAGATTCTGGCTAGTGTATGTAAATAGTGCTGCTATGAACATAGTAGTGCAGAGGACATGTTTTCTTATTGTGATTTTTGTGTTCCTAGGGTATATCACTAGGAATGATATTGCTGGGTCAAATGGAAACTCAATGTCCAATTTGGGGGGAGAGGTTTGAGCCACACCTGGTTACTTCTTTCTATGTGTTCAGAAATCGCACCTAGCTTGATATGGGATGCTGGAGATCGAACGGAAGTCCATTCTGGATCAGCTACATGCAAGGCAAATGCCCTACCACTGTGCTATTACTCTGGCACTCAATATCCATTTTTTAAGGGATATCCATATTGTTTTCCATAAAGGCTGGACTAAGTGGCATTTCCACCAACATTAAATGAGAGTTACTTTCTCCCCATATCCATGCTAGCAGTAGTCTTTCTAGTTCTTTGTGATATGTGCCAGTCTCTGTCGTATGAGATGATTCCTCATTGTTGTTTTAATTTGCATCTCCCTGATGAAAAAAAAATGTGGAGCATTTTTATGTGCCTTTGGCATTTGTTTTTCTTCTTTGAAGAAATGTCTGTTCATTTCTGATGGAGTTAGATTTTTTTTTCTTGCTAAGTTCTGTCAGTACCTTGTATATCTTAGATATTAGCCCCTTATAAGACTGGTGTTGTGAGAATAGTTTCTTTCATTCCGTGGATGACCTTTTACCCTACTCACGGTTTCCTTTGAATTGCAGAAGCTTCTCAGTTTGATGTAATCCCATTTCTTTATCTCAGCTGCCACTTGTTTGAACAGTGATTTTCCCTCCTTAATGATGCCTTTATCGTCAGTGTCATGGAGTGTTTTACCTATGTTTTCTTCGATAAACCTTATAATTTAGAGTCTGATATCAAGGTTTTTAATTGATTTCTATTTGATCCTGGTAAATAGTGTTAGAGGTCCAAGTTTGCTTTTTGTATATAGCTCACGAGTTATCCCAACACACTTGTTGATACGGTTTTCCTTACTTCATATTGAGTTTCTTGCACCTTTATCAAAGATTAATTGATTGCAACACTGAGGGTCATTCTTTGAGTACTCATGTCTATTTCATTGGTCTTTCTTTATTCCAGTGCAAAGCTGTTTTAATGTTTATTGTTTGTAGTGAAATTTATATTTGAGAAAGTGATGCCCCCATAGTCTTTTTCCTCATTTTGCTTTAGTTATTCTTAGATATCTGAGAATCTATATTTATTCCAATACCATGCTGTTTTGATAACTATTGCTTTGTAATAGAATTTAACACTGGGGAAAGTAATGTCTCCCATATTCCTTTTCTCAAGAATTGCTTTAGCTATTCATGGGTACTATTGTTTCAAATGAATTACAGGAGTGTTTGATCCACTTTTTTGAAGAATGTCATGGGTATACATAGAGCAGGGGTCTCAAACTCAATTTATCAGGGGGCCGCAGGAGGCAAAGTCAGGGTGATCCTTGAGTGCAAAGTCAGTAGTAAGCCTTGAACATTGGGGACTGTGACCCGAACAACTAAAACAAAACAAAACAAAAAAAGATTCCTCAGGGGCAGGGCCACAAAATGTTGTATGGCCCTCAGGTCACTAGTTTGAGACCCCTGCCTTAGAGAGATTGAATTAAATTAAATTAAATTAAATTTGTACAATGCTTTGGGGAGGATTGCCATTAATAATATTAATCTTTCCAATCCATGAGCGGGTGTGTCTCTAAATTTCTTTTTGTCTTCTTTTTATTTCTTGAAGCAATATTTTATCATTTTTTTGTATAGATTCTTCACTTCTTTAGTTAAGTTGATTTCACGGTATTTAAATTTCTGTGCTATTATTGTGAATGATATTTTTTATGTTCATTTATTTTCTTCTTTATTTGTATATAAGAAGATCATTGATTTCTGTGCCTACCATTTTTCTATATGAATCTATTTTTTCTAGGAGCTTCTAGGAAGAGTCTTTAGGACTTTCTAAGTATAGTAGCATATCATCTGCAAACAGTGAGAGCTTGACTTCTTTCTTTTTTATCTGGTTGCCCTTGTTATATTTTTCTTGCCTAATTGTTGCTACAAGTACTTCCAGTACTATATTAAATTGAAGTGTGGAGAGGTTGCAGCCTTACCTCGTACTAGATCTTAGGGAAAAGACTTTAAGTTTTTCTCATTAAGTTTAATATCTGCCATGGGCTTGTGATTCGTGGACTTGACTACATTGAGAAAAGTTCCTTCCATTCTTATATTGTTAAAGTTTTATCATGAATGAGTGTTGGTCCTTATAAAATGATTTCTCTGCAACTATTGATATGATCATATGTTTTTTAATTTTCCTTTTCTTGATGTGGTTTATTATGTTGATTGACTTGTATAGGTAGAACTATCCTTGCATCTCTAGAATGAATCCTACATGGTCATGGTATATGACTTTATTGAAGTGGAATTGGATCCTGTTTTTTAGGATTTTATTAAGAATCTTTGCATTCATGTTCATCATTGGTATTTGTCTGGAGTTCTCTTTTTTGGTGGCATATCTGTCTGGTATTAGAATTAAGATGATGTTCACTTCATAAAAACTACTTGTGACTTTTTCTGTTTCTTCAATTTCCTGGAAAAGCCTTAAAGTATAGGCTGTAGATCCACTTAGAGGTTTTGAAAGAATCTATCACTGAATCCATCTGGGCCTGGGATTTTGTGATTGGTAATATTTTAAATTACCATTTTAATTTCCTCGATAGTGATGGGTCTGTGGTGATATGTTAGATCATCATGGTACAAACTTAGGAGGTTATAAGTGTCAAATAATCTATTTCTTTCAGGTTCTCATGTTTTGTGGCATAAAGTTTCTCAAAATAGTTTCATTTACCCTTTGAATTTCCCTAGTATGTGTAGTAATCTGCCCATTTTCATTTTGCCTTCATCTATTAAATTTCTCACTCTCCATTTCTTTATGAGCTTTGCAAATATTTTATCAATCTTGTTAGTTTTTTTTCCCAAAGAACCAACTCTTGTTTTCACTGATCTTTCAAATTGTTTTTTGGATTTCTATTTATTGTTTTCTGCTCTAAGCTTTATTATTTCCTTCTGTCTCCCTATTTTAGGTTCATTTGTTGTTCCTTTCCAGTTTTGTGAGCTGTGACATTAAGTTATGTAGGCCCTTCTTCTTTCCTGATTGATGCAATGCTGTTAATTTTCCTCTTAGTACAGCTTTTGCTGTGTCACACAGATTCTGATGATTTGTGTTTTCATTCTGTTTGTTTGCAGGAATCTTTTGATTTCCTTGTAGATTTCATCTCTGGCCCACTGTTCAGTAGTGAGCTGTTCAATTTCAAGGTGTTAAATTGTTTCCTCTGTGTCTAGTTGTTATGCACTTCTAATTTCAGTGCATCATGATCTGAGAAGGTAGTTGGTACAATTTCTATTGTCTTTTTTTAATGTAGGTATGTTTTATGTTCTAGAATGTGATCTATTTTGGAGAATAAACCATGTACATTAGAGAAGAATGTATATCCAATTTTCTGAGGGTGGAGAACCCTATATTTATATCTACTAGGCCATTTTCTTCCATTGCTCCTGTCAGTGCTAGTTTATTCTTGTTAGGTTTCATTCTGACATAGCATGTGTTGACAAGGCAGTGTTGTAGTCTCCCACTATTATTTTTGCTGTAATTAATTGATATCTTACTTCAAGAGTTTCAGTCATTTTAAATATTTTTCTGGTCCCTCGTTAGGTGCATATATGTTTAGGAGTGTGATTTCTTTATGATGAGCATATCCCTTGATTATTAGGAAATGTTCGACCTTGTCCCTTATAAATGTATATTGGCATATTTTTAATGGATGTAATGAAAACTGTGCATTTTATGACTTAAAGATAGGTTAATAAGGGAAATTGTAGTAAGGTAACCGAAATGTTTGTCAATGCTATATTGTAATTATATCATATTTTGTAGTTTCTTTAAAGAACAGTATTTCTCTGAATGCCCTTGAAAAACACAATTATGCTCTTGTATTAGTAGATAATTTTAGGTTTACAATGGCCAACTTGGTTTCACCCAAAACAAAGATCATACCTGGCTTCCTTGTAATGTTTACAACACTGTTTTACTCAAAACAGAGGTTTTCTTACTTGACATGCAAAGCAAAACTGGGTGGGACTGGCTCAAGATAGGCCTTCTATCTGTCCTCTGCCCAGAGAGGTCTCTGTATTTAATAAAGCTCTTTCTCTTTCTGTGTTTCTTTTTCTCTCTCTGTCTGTCTCTCTGTCTCTCTCATGCACTAACACTTGCACACACACAAGTTTTGCTATCAGCTTTGCTTTGATTATTTCCTGTGGCAGCCCTTGTACCAGACCACGTTTCCTCAGAGGAAATACAGATTTGGAGGCCATTATAGAACATGACTGAAAAGAGCATTTCTAAAACATATATCCTTAAGGTACACTCTTTACAGATTAAAGTTATGACTCTAATAATAAATTTTTCCTTTAACAATGATACAGAGTCTAAAATAATTTGAAACAGGGGCTGGAGAAATAGTACAGTGGATAATGCATTTGCCTTGTATGTTGTCAAACCAGACCAGATTCAATTCATGGCACACCATGTGGTCATCTAAGTTCCATCTAATATGATCCCTGAGTTCAGAACCAAGAATAATTCTTGAACACCTGATACTCCAAAAAAGGCAAACAAAATAAAATCAAAATATACAAAGTAAGATAATTTATTTTTAGAGAAAATATTTGAGTTATTGATTACATGATTGCAATACTAAGGTCTATATTTTCACCACTATGAAGATATTATAAACTTAAATACTTACTAGTCACCCCGTATCTATGCTTATTTTTCACTTCCATGATATCCTATTAAATTATATTCACAATATTTATATTTTTGCTTTTACTTAGAATTTAGGTTCCTTTTATATTTTAAGTAAAGCTAATATGTTTCTTAGCACCTCAAGATATTTGACAATAGCAATAATTTACTACCATCAATGCATTCAACTGAATGCTGTATATATATATGTATATATATATATAATATAAAATATTATAATAAAAATGCCAACCCTGAGGCTAACATTCTGTACTTTATTGCAGTGTGTATTGGGAAGAACAATAAAATAGAACTTTATTCTGAAATTCAGGTGATCATGATTAAGTCATTAAGTAATGCCTGGAAGACACTGATCTATATTTTGAATATCAGTTACTGGAAACATATGCTCTATATGTATGTGCTATGGCTCTTTGTATCTTTGGTTGATCATTAAGCAAAAATATTTTAATTTATTTAAACCTAATCTGGAATGTGTTGGCACTTAATATTGATACTTATTTATGTACTCAATAATAGTCTATTATTTTTGCCTTGAGAAGAATTGGCAAGAGATAATGAGGAAATAAAAGTGAGTTATATTTTTCTTTGTATATGTCTAATTTCACTTTTGTGTTATACATCTGGATGATTAATAACTTATTAATATTCTGCAATAGGAAGCTCTCAAATTGCCAAGTTTGAAAGATTTACTGTCAAGCTGTCATGATTATCATTTCATTTGCAATTGCCTCTTCCATGATTATCTCAAGTTATATCTATATATGTGCATGTAGTTAATATATAAATATAAAAGTAATTTTTCTTTCTTTTCAAAGTCTCCTCCTAAGCTGATAATTTGCCTCAAAATCATTCATACCACAAGACTCCAGTCTTGTGTTTCACATTTGCTTGTAATTTCTAGGGCAATCTCTTAATTTTCTTCTCTGAGGTCTTCCTGGCATCAATCAGTGACATATATTACTTAGTGTTATCAAAAAAGCTCCTTGAGGTGCACATGTGCTACCTGGGTACATGGTGCCCACACACAAGTCATCCATATCTTACTTCTTGAGATGTATTTTCCTACTTTTATGCTGGCCTGTGTATCTGGCTCTCTTTGCCTTTGGAGAAGCCCATGCTTTCTACTGAGCACCTTGTTACTTTCTCTTTCTTGTTGTTTCCCTCCCCTTGTCAGCATCTCTAAATAAAATCCTCAAAAAACTAGGAAATGAGCAAAGCAATATGATCCAGAAATACCCTCCTAGAAATATGCCCTACCAGCTCAAAAACACAATACAGAAGTCTTTCTCATGCCTCTGTTCATTACATCACTGTTCAAAGTAGCCAGAATCTGGACACTACCAAATACCTGAGAACAGGTGTGGGGTGAAGAAACTGTGGCACATCTACACAAAGGATTATGATACCATTGTTAGGAAAAAATGAAGTCATGAAATTTGCTTATATCTGGATGGTATGGAGAATATTTGCTGAGTGAAATGAGTCAGAGAAATAGGGATAGAAAACATTCATTTATTGGATATAAAAAAAAAGATAGTATAATATTCAGAGACAGTAGAGATGAGGACCAGGAAGATCAGACTGTGGTAGGAGAATTACCTCAAATAGAGAGGTATGCAATTAAGACAGAAGTGCCTTTCTGACAATGATAGTTTGAAATGATCACTCTAGACAAGAACTGAAATGATGATAGTGATATGGATGATATCCTTTTAATAACAATATTACAAACCACAGTGTCTAAAACCAGGAGGAGAGAGGGGGGAAAGAGAAATGTTTGCCTCAGAGGGAAGAGAATAGTGATAGGGGAAACTTAGGATATTGTTGCATTGGTGGCATGAAATGTGCACCTATGAAAGTTGTACTTTATTTGACCAAAACCCAATCATGAGCAACTTAAGTACTGTAAAAAAATTCCATCACAATTATGAACAATTGTCACCCCCATTATTTAAATAAAGAAATAAAGATTAAGCATTTTTACTTAAAAAAAAGAAAGTCTATTTCTTTTACCTTTTTACTTCACCCTACATTTCAGTTTCTGAAAGAATCAACAACCATCAGCACTGTAATGCATCTTGAACCAATTTGTTTGTCTCCATTTATATCACCATCATTGCCTGTATTTCCATTACTGCCATCACAAAAAAACTAAATTTGATACTTTCACCACCTTGGTAGTAAGTTTCCAATATGTTCAGATTGCTTTGAAGGGAAAAATGAATTCGCCTTAGCTCTAGAAGAAAGGTTTTGTTCACCTTTTGAGCCACAAATAATGTCACATTGACATGAAACATTTTGGTCCGACTCTAATAGCTTCTTTTTTATTAATAGCTAATTATCCATAATGTTTGCCTTTCATTTTTTGGTTCCTTTCTCTTTTGAACACTATAATCCAAGCATTATATGAAATGATGACTTTTATTCTGTCCTTTAGACATTCAAGCTTTACTCTCTAAATCATTGCTTTTTTTCACCTCTGAGTCACTTTAGGCCTAACTGATTCTCATTGATCGAGTTTAATCATCAAATACTCCAGACAGTCCATCATCAAAAAGTCATTTTTGCCCTTTAGAATTTTATCCAATTTAATTTTTATCATGAAAATATTCTTTCTAATTATATATTTATTTACTCAATTTACTTTCTCAAAATATTGTATCAAAACTATGATTTAGTCTATCATGGTAGTAATTATGATAATCATATTTTACAACCTGAAAATGCCTTATATCTTAAGAGATATAGTAAGTATTCCTTGAATAAATAAATTTCTCCTTTTAATACATAATAACATTAGATGCATAATAACATTAGTTCTTTAATTGATTTGTTTTTGTTTTTGTTTTGCTACCATACCTAGTGATGCTCAAGTCTTACTCATGGCTTTGTTCTCACAGATCATACTGGTGGAGCTATGAGACCCATATGGGAGCTGGGGATTTTGCCTAGTTTGGCCACGTGCAAAACTAGCACCATACTGAATATACAGTTTCTCCAGGAACTCTTCATATAATTTTCTTTCATTAAAATAATTTCTGAATGAGTGAGTTAAGTATATTTTATTTTTTCAAAATCCAAATTAGAATATTCTAAATTTTTTCTATTCTCTTTTGATTTCATTGTAGTCAATTTTTCATAGAGTTGTCACAGTGAAAAATTTAAACCAATAAGATAATGGAATCTTAAAACTGTCCAAGACATAAAGGCATTTTGTTTAGATTCCATCCTTATATCTTCATTTTGAAATATTTGCCTCTTTTAAAACCTACTATTCAATCATATGAAATTAGCCTTGTCTTTGCCGGTGCTAGTTTGTTAGTCACATAGAAATTCATCTTGTCAATTATTCTTTCCCTCCAAATGTGGCTTTACCATATTTCCATTTTAATGTTTATTACAGCACATAATTTATTTATTTGTGTACTGTTCTTGCTAAGAACAAACAGGGACCAGTATATTTTTGTAATTGCATATATAAGATGAATGACTGGATGAACTGATGATGACTTCATTTGTACTGTAATGCAGCAAGCACTATTGCAATGTAGCTATTAAGAAAAATGAAATCAAGAAATTTGCTTATACATGGTGAGACCTGAGAGCATTGTGCTGAGCAAATGAGGCAGAGGGAAAAGGACAGAT
>PVKC010012450.1:0-23752 GCA_004027635.1 Crocidura indochinensis
AAAAAAAAAAAAAAAGAAAAAAGAAATAGCATGGAGGCAGGGCATTTGCCTTGCATGCAGAAGGACGGTAGTTCAAATCCTGGCATCCCCTATGGTCCCCTGAGCCTGCCAGGAGCGATTTCTGAGTGTAGATCCAGGAATAAACCCTGAGAGCATTCAGGTATGACAGAGAGAGAGAGAGAGAGAGAGAGAGAGAGAGAGAGAGAGAGAGAGAGAGAGAGAGATTAAAACTACTTACAGCTGCCATAGAAAATAGCCTGGAGGTAAGGCGTTTGCCTTTCATATAGAAGGACTGTGTTTCTAATCCCCGCATCCCATATGGTCCCCTGAGCCTGCCAGGAGCGATTTCTGAGCATAGAGCCAGGAGTAACCCCTGAGCCCTACCAGGGCAAACAAAAAAACAAAACAAAAAAAACATCTTATAGCAAGCACTATAGTGGGAATCCATGGCTTCCAAGCACATTCTGCACCCATTTCTGTAGATAAAAGCATTAGAACATTATTATAGACATCTATAAAGAACAGGTGATTGGACACCTGCTCAATCTAAACAGTTGTATTCGTTCTTTAATCCATTGACATTTAAGGAAACGTGTCAGAAAAGACTGTTGCGCCATTATATTATGTTGGATTGTTGTTGTTACAATTGGGGGCTTGGTTTGTGTAATTGCTCTTTGAGTAGCTCATTTAGGGTCGTTACAAAGCTTTTTAAAAATCATTTTGAAACAGTGGCCGGAGAGATAGGACAGCAGTAGAGCGTTTACTGGCGGCCGAGCCAGGACCAACAGTGGTTCGAGTCTTGGCATTCCGTATGGTCCCCCGTGCCTGCCAAGAATGATTTCTAAGCAGAGAGCCAGGAGTAACTTCTGGGCATCATCGGGTGTTTCCTAAAAACAAACAAAAATAATCATTCTGAAGGGGTGGAGTGGTGGTGCAAGCAGTAAGGTGTCTGCCTTGTATGCGCTAGCCTAGGACGAACCGAGGTTCAAACCCCTGGAGTCCCATATAACCCTCCAAGCCAGGAGCGATTTCTGAGCGAATAGTCAGGAGTAACCCCTAAGCATCACTGGGTGTGGCCCAAAAACAAACAAAAAAATCATTCCGAAACAAGCAATAACCCAGTACTTTCAGGCTTTATTGAAACACTAAAAAGTGAAAACAAAAAACCCTTGGTGATCCAACTTCCTTAACAAACCTTAACCTCATGAGATGCATTCATTCACCATTCATTGTGCTCAATGAGGCAAAGAAGGGCTTCTGGGCTCCCCCCGGATCAGGGTAGGCTGCCAGGCCCTTGCTAGGAAGCTCTGAGTGGTAGGCACAGGACTGAGGTAGGCACAGGCTGGGCTGGGCACCTGACTCCACAGTCCAGCAAGGGTGGTGAAACATTGCGTTGTCTGCTGACACTCCCAGAACTTTCGCAAACAGGAAGAGAGGCTCTCACTTCTCATACTCTCCCTGTGAACGGGCTGCTCTACCCCACCCAGAAGTGCTGACTTCTGTCATCAGAACTCCCTGTTTTTATTAAGAGATGCACCATGCAGAAGCAGATACATCAGCAGGCCTGAGTGGCTTCAGATTAGGGCCGAGCTGCTCTGAAGCACTGCCTAGAACCCACCAACCTCTTCCCTCTGACCTCATCTTTCTCCCCAGGGTGCAGAGCAAAGCCCAAAGCCTTTAATCATTGGCCCGGAAGAGGATTACGACCCAGGTTATTTCAACAATGAGGTAACTAACAGCTTCTTGGTTTCTTCCTTGGTCATTCTCCTGCTCTCCGTAACACTCACCAACACTGTGGGGGAGATGGAACAGTGGCCACTGATGGTGAGTCCTCAAAGGTCACACCCCAGAACCCACCATACAGTAGGTGGGGTGCTTGCTGTGTGCCCCTCAGCTGTCCTTGTCCTTCTCTGCTCCTCAGCCATCCTTGTCCTTCTGCCTTTCAGAGTGACATCATATTCCAGGATCTTGAGAAACTTAAATCTCGGCCAGCCCACTTGGGGGTTTTTCTGCGGTACATCTTCTCTCAAGCTGACCCCAGCCCGCTGGTGAGTCTGTGTTGGTCTTTATTGAGTAGCCACTTCTGACATTCAGCATTGCTCATTGGGCATCTATTGGGATACTGTCAGTTGTCCCAAACAGAAACAGAATAGAAAAGAGGTAATGAGGACCAGAGCGATGATACAGTGGATAGGGTATTTGCTTTGCACATGAGCAATCTGGTTCATCCCTAGCATCCCAAATGGTCCCCTTAGACCATGAATCACCATGAGTGATTACCCTGTTCAGAGACAGGAGTAACTCCTGAGAAATGCTGGATGTGGTCTAAATAAAAAAAGAAAAAAGAGAAGACGTAACCTGGGTGGAAGGGATCTTGCCATTAGTTGCATTAACCAGATCAAGAGTCTTCCTCAGCTCAGAGATGGGCTTCTTAGAGTTTATGATAAAATGAAGGTAGATACAGACTGACAGACTGACTTTGAGTAGTTGAGAGAGTGACCCTTGCATATTACTATGTTTCTATAGAATGCTTGGCCAGGGGACCAAGCTCTGAAAGGACTTAGTTCTGGAGTGATGACAGAAGGAATTAGGGAACAGACACCAGTCTGCCTAGCTCAGAGCCAGGAACCTGCCTACCACTTTGACAGAAAGAAAGTGGAAGGAGAAAGCTGGATTTGTTCTTCAGAAGCTGATTTTACTTTCTCAGGATATGCTTTTAGAACCCGAGTCAGTATCTGCTCAATAGGTATTAGTTTTGGTTTTGATTTTAGTATTTGGGCCACACCAGGTGGTGTTCAGGGGCTCCTTCTACATTCAGAAATTATATCTTCAGGCTTGAGACCATGTAGGGTAACTCAGGATTGAACCCATGTTGACTGTGCAAGGCAAATGCCCAAATCGCTGTGTACACTCTGACTCCTCAATAGCTATTTGTACTCTGGGAGTTTTCTTACTGAAGATAGGTACATCACTAAGGGTTATAAAATAGGGATCTTAGAGAACAATGAATGAAAAGTAGAGGACATAAGGCAGCAAGTGTGGAATGTGCATCTGGAAACAACATGATTGTTTGCGTTTAGTTGAGGGTGTGGTGTATTTGGGAACGCAGAGGTGAAGGTCCTTTAAGCTCTGACTTCTGAAACACTCTAAGGTCCATTTTCTCAGCCTTAACACTGGCCTTCTGAGTGTTGTGGATATTGCTATGTGTTTATAAGCTGTTTAGCTACTTGCCCAGTGAAGGTAGAAGCTGCATACTCCCCAGCTGATGTCAGAAGCACCTCTGTAGGTGTATCCTAACAACGCTGCTATCCCCTTGCCTTGGGTGGGAGGTGAAATTGCTGCTGGAGGAGCAGCATCACTAACCCCTTTTGTCTCTCTTAGCTTTTTTACTTGTGTGTAGAAGTTTATCTGCAGACAAATCCCAAGGAGTCACGAAGCTTAGTAAAGGACATCTGGAATATTTTCCTAGAGAAAAATGCGGTAAGACAGTTGCATACTAAATTCGGATTTTATTTTCTTTGAACTTCTTGCAGGCCTGGGACATGAAGGCCCCAAGTTCAATCCCAGTAACCACATGCTCCCCCAATCACCACTGCAGTGAGGCTCTAATGCTCCCAGACTGCTGCCTTAGCCACATATTATCCCCAGGCTCTTGCAGCAATCTGTCCAGGCCACATGTTTATGCCACTACCCTTGGGAGCTTCCCCTGAGCACCTCTTGGGAGAATCCCTCCTTCCAAAAATAAAAGAGCCTGCCTTTTGCCCCAATGAGTTCTTGAGTAAGATGACCAGAGGTGGGGCTAGAGGTCTCAGAAGGGCTGATCACAGGCTCAATTCCCAGTACCACATGGTCCCCTGAGTAACAATAGGAGTGACACTACCCTATCCCCAAAGCACAGAGTCAGCAGAAGTCCTTGAGGATATGACTCTCAAAGCCTTTATGGGACATGGCCCGAAAAGAAAAGAATCAAGTTAAGTGCTGGAGAGACAATACGTAAAGTAAGCTACTTGTCTTGCACACAGCTGACCCAGGATCAATTCCTGGCACCATATATGGTCCCCTGAGCACCGTCTGGAGTGAACCCTGACACAGGTAGATAGAAGTAGACACTGGTGAAGGAATTAGTGTTGGAACATTGTATACCCAAAACTTAACCATAAATAATTTTATAGCTTCATAATTCCTTCCCACCCCCGCAAAAAAAGAAGCAAGTCAGAGCTTCAGCCATTCCCTGTAGTTATGGACACTCCAGGCCTCAGCCATCCTGGATTCTCATAGAATCCAACCCTGGAAGGCTCCCATTTTCCCTTAGAAGTACGGGAAGGGTAAGACTTTCACTTCAGCTGCTCAATTAGCACCCTCCCTCTTTAGGGAACATCTGTTCCACATTGTCCTGATGGCCCAGAGCACAGGCTCAGCTTGCCCTCAGCCTCAGAGTTCTTCCGTTGGGAGTCCCAGCCTAGAAGTCAGCTCTGCAATGGGGGATGGGGGCGGGTGCCAGTGGAGGAGGAGGGCTGTGTTCCAGAGCATGTCTCTGGTCCCCCTCCACCCCAGCATTGCCTTAGCATCTTTCCCTCTCCTCTGTGTTGTAGCCTCTGAGAGTCAAGATCCCAGAGATTTTGCAGGCTGAAATCGGTAAGTTGACTCATTGTTCCCAGCTTGTCCTGGGTCCTCAGGAAATTCCGAGGACAGAGAGGACATAAACTGTATGTTTGAGCACTGTCCTCTATAGGAGAGAAGAGGGGCAGTTCCTTCAGGAGTACTTCACTTTGACCATGAACAAGCTTAGGGCGTAGGACACTTAGCAGGCGTGGGCTCATTTTGCCAACCCACCTGTCCTTTGGCCCTCAGCTCACTCATCTGGACTTGATTGGGGGTTCATCACCCAACTGAAAATCAAAATCCCTTGGGTAACCCTTCAAGAGCTACAGAACTGGACTAGAGAGCATAGTCCATAGGCCTAGTTTGCAGTATACTCTGGGTTTGATTTCCAACACTGAATATGATGCCTTGAACAACATGCCATCAATCATTCCTCTTCACTTCCAGGTGTGACCCTAAAACCAAGATAAGTAAAAACTACAGAACCCAAGACAGTCATCTCACCTAGAGGACCCTGTGTTCTTGAGTTTTGCTTGGCCCCATTCTCCATCTTGAATCTTGAGTAGAGGAATTGAGGGAGATTATAGGAAGGCCACTGAGAAGGTCACTGGGAACGCAGCTTCCCAGAGGAAATGCTCAAAGTCGTCAGCCTGAGGGCAGGAAGTACGAACAGCCAGGCACACGGCACACAGACATGCTCAATATTGGGCAGTCAGCCACCCCAAGGGACTTGACCTTGCTGCAGCAAAGTACAGGCGAGTTCCCCACTTCTGTTGAGAGCTGAGGCTTTCCCCTGCCTGTGAGCTGGCTGTGGAGCAGGTGGTGAAGGTGCTCTGAGGTGGTATGTCTTGTGAGATCAGGATGTCTCATAATACCTGGACACAGTGATGAGAAAGGCTTTATAGCTTTTTCCCTTCTAGTCTAGAGCATCCAGAAAAAGGTTTATTTGTCCGTGTCTTGGAATCTTGCATTCAGGAAGGACCTAGTGGCATTTGCCTCCTTGTGACTAAGAGGAGGCCAGAAAGCCATACTTCTTGTCAGACCCTCAGAGCTAAACTACAGAGGTGCACCAGTCTTACCTCTGGAGACCTTCACCCTTCACCCCATCTCTGTTTTCTCCCTATTGCCCACACAGATTTGCGCCTGCGCAATGGTGAGGATGCCCGATCCGTTATCTATGATGCCCAGGATGCAACTATACCAGAGATCCAGGATCAGATCCTCGACTACAGGTTACTCACCCCATGTGTGTGGAGGCCCCCAATCTGGGGCCTGTGGGTCTGGGTGCATTACCTTCCAGGGAGAGCTGCCTGAGGGCCTCTGTGTTTCTCTCTGGCTCAGAACAAAGCGAACCCTGGGACTTGGCAGCCTCTATGGGGAGAATGACCTGCTGGAGCTGGACAGGGACCCCCTCCGAGAGCGCCATGTGGCCGAGAAGCAGCTGGCTGCCTTGGGTGATATTCTGTGAGTGTCCAATCCCTCTCCCACACTCTCTGCTAACTGACACAACTGTAAGGTCTGTTTCTTGCCCTCTTCCCTCTTCCACTTCTGTCCTGTTTCTTCTTTCTCTGTGAAAAGGGGTTGGATCTTGCCCTCCAAGTGTATTTCCAGGACCCCCTGGGGATAATTGGATAAGTACAACAAACCATGGACTTGAGAATTTGGTGAGATTTCAGCTTCCTCTCTTTATCCTCCTGATCTTTCTCCCTTCCTACCTCTATCTGATGGAAGTGTGAGAGCCTGGCATGATACTCCAATGGCCAAAGCTCCTTCAGGAGGCAGAGAGGACTGACAGGAGACTGACACATTAGTTCTTGGTAACCTCAGAAGACAGGCCTCCTATGTCCAGAGCAATAGTACAAGGAGTAGGGTGCTTGCCTTCCATGTAGTCAAGCAAATTGAACCCAGGTTCAATCCCCAGCATTCCATATAGTTCCTCATACAGTTACCATTAGTGATTCCTGAGTACCCCCAAGTATGGCCCCCAAAAAGGAAGACAGGCATCACTCAGCACAATTGCTCAAGACTACTTTCCAGCCCTTTTTCTGAAGTGATGCCATTGTCGTGCCACTTTGCAGATGGGCTTGCCCCATCACTGCTTCTATAAAATCTAGTATCACCTTGGTCTTATCTCCCAGGATAGAAGTCAGACTAGACCTACTCGGTCTCAACAGATACTGAGCTCAGTAGTCACTTATGGGATCCCTACCTTGTGCTAGGCTACTGGGGTGCATTAGTAAACCAAACAGCTCTTGGGGAGTTTATGTTATTGTAAGAAGAAAAAGCAGGGGCCCGGGAGATAGCATGGAGGTAGGGCATTTGTCTTTCATGCAGAGGGTCATCGGTTCGAATCCCGGTGCCCCATATGGTCCCCCCGTGCCTGCCAGGAGCAATTTCTGAGGATGGAGCCAGGAGTAACCCCTGAGCACTGCCGGGTGTGACCAAAAAAAAAAAAAAAAAAAAAACCAAAAGAAGAAAAAGCAGGGTATGGCAAATTACATAAACAATTTGTGGCTCGGTGGTGGTAATGCTTGTGCATGCATGCATAGGCCTTGGGTTCAATCCAATCCAATCCAATAAAAAACAAATCAAAAACATGAAATGGTACAGGGGTTAAGGTATGCAATACCCTGGCTTGCAGTATTCCCCAGTTCAATTCTTGACTCCCCTATCTGATCTTCCAGAAGTGACCATAAAATACCACTAGGTGTAGCCCAAAAAAGCATAAGCTAATTATATATTAGAATTTTAAGTAGTAGGGAGAAATAGAGCTGGCAAAGTAGGTTACTGTCCAACACACGGGTTACTGGGCTGCCAGTTTAATAGAATAACTGGATCAACCCTCGTCCAGAGTCACTGTGTCAGGGAAAGTTCCTTAAAGGCACCTAGGGGATGACCATCCCAAACGGGAATAGCCAGGAAAGGTCGATGCATGTTGGGCTCCTATGATGAACACCTGGAACAGAATGACTGTGCGCGCGGGGGGAGGGGCAGAGAAAGGCATGGTTCCTGCAACTATTATAGAACATCAAATTTCACACTCAGTGACTAAAGAGCCATTTGAGCAGTGAGAGATTTAGGAGGAAAAAGGAGGATTCCAGACAGGAAACCGTGTCCTGGACATGAGAGTCCAAAGGGGAGCAACAGAAGAAGCTGTGCTCAGGGGACCATGTAGGGTACTGGTGGTTGAACCTAGGTCTGCTGTGCAAGGCAAGTACTTTTCCCATGGTACTACTCTCTTTTTAGTCATGAAAACAAAATTTTTAAAGTAATAAATTTTTTTGTTTGTTTGTTTGTTTTTTTTTGGGCCACACCCGGCTCTCAGGGGTTACTCCTGGCTCTATGTTCAGAAATGGCTCCTGGCATGCTTAGGGGGCCATATAGATGTGGGGATTCGAACTACTGTCCTTCTGCATCAAGGCAAACACTCTACCTCCATGCTATCTCTCCGGCCCTGAAGTAACAATATTTTAAAATAATACCTTTATTTAGGGGCCCAGGAGATAGCATGGAGGTAAGGCGTTTGCCTTTCATGCAGAAGGTCATCGGTTCGAATCCCGGTGCCCCATATGGTCCCCCGTGCCTGCCAGGAGCAATTTCTGAGCATGGAGCCAGGAGTAACCCCTGAGCACTGCCGGGTGTGACCCAAAAACCAAAAAAAATAAAAATAAAAAAAAATAATACCTTTATTTAAACAACATGATTATAAACATGACTGTAGTTGGGTTTCAGTCATAGAAAGATGACTGGTGCAACATTCATCAGTGCAACATTCCCAATGCTCCCCATCTCCTTTCTCCCTACCCCTTGCCTGTATTCAAGGCAGGCATTCTATTTCTCTCATTCACTACCATTGTCATGATAGTTGTCAGTATACTTATTTCTCTAACTGAACTCACCACTCTTTGTGGTGAGCTGTATATCGTGAGCCGAGCCTTCCAGCCCGCATCTTTGTTGTCTCTGGGCATTATTACAATAATGTCTTTTTGTTTTTTTTGTTTTGTTTTGGGGTCACACCCAGAGGTACCCAGGGTCTGTGCTTAGAAATTGTTCTGGCTTGGGGGCCGGGCCGTGGCGCTGGAGATAAGGTGCCTGCGCTAACCTAGGACGAACCGCAGTTCGATCCCCCGGTTCCCCATATATGGTCTCCCGTGCCTGCCAGGAGCGACTTCTGAGCGAATAACCAGGAGTATCCCCTGAGCGTCGCCAGGTGTGGCCCAAAAACCAAAAAAAAAAAAGAAATTGTTCTGGCAGGGTTGGGGAACCATATGGGATACTGGGATTTGATCCGCCATTCGTCCTAGGTCAGCTGCATGCAAGGCTAACGCCCTACCACCACACTATTGCTCCAGTCCCAATAATGTCTTTAATTTTTCTTAAAACCCATAGATGAGGGGCCAGAGAGGTGGCGCTAGAGGTAAGGTGTCTGTCTGCCTTGCAAGCGCTAGCCAAGGAAGGATCATGGTTCCATCCCCCGGCATCCCATATGGTCCCCCCAAGCCAGAGGCAATTTCTGAACGCTTAACCAGGAGTAACTCCTGAGCATCAAATGGGTGTGACCCAAAAATAAAACAAAACAAAAAAAATCCCATAGGTGAGTGAGATTATTCTGTGTCTATCTCTCTTCCTCTGACTTATTTCATTCAGCATAATAGTTTCCATGTCCATTCATGTATAGGAAAATATCATGACTTCATCTCTCCTGACGGCTCCATCATATTCCACTCTGTATATGTACCACAGTTTCTTTAGTCACTCATCTATTGAGGGCATCTTGGTTGTTTCCAGATTCTGGCTATTGTAAATAGTGCTGCAATAGACCCAACAGGAAGATTTCCCAAAACTTGTGACAAAAGTATAAGAGAATGAGCAATTTCCAGAACCCTTGGTTTGGCCACAGGTGTTGCTCATCACTTTAGTGTCTGCTGGCATGTGTGAGACCTTAGTTTTGATTCTCAGCACCAGGACCAGAAAATGCCAGGGCTTAACCACAGAGCCTTCTGGGTAGAAAATCTGGCTTAGTTTTGGACATGTTCAGTTCTAGATTTTTAGGAGGCTATACCTATTATGTTTAGGGGTTTCTCCTGGCTCTTCACTCAGAAATCATTCCTGATGGGATTGGGAAACCATATGGGATGCTGGGGTTCGAACCAGGGTTGGCCATGTGCAAGGCAAGCAGCCTACATGCTGTGCTATTACTCCAGCCCAGGATTATTATTTGTTATTATTTGTTTGTTTAATGTTAGTCTGTTGGTTTCTAGAGAGCTGCGTATCTGAATCTATCCTTTGATAACAGACTTGAACTTGGGATGGGACTCAGTAAGTTTACAGAAGGAAGCTGGGCTCGTTGAAAATAGCCTCTGAACTTCACCCAAACCTCAAGTCATTTTAGTCAGATGATCATGAACCAAGGTAGAACCAGCCTTTGTGAGATGATCGGGTTCACTGAATTATAATTATAATAGCTTTATTGACAGCACAGCAGTCCACTCATGACAACTCTGTCTATAGCAGTGACGCTTCTTTCTCAATAAATGGTGATATAATACCTATTTGTGGATTATTTTGAGAATCATGTGACAGTATGAGCAAACCACGGAAATATCACTAGCCCTTAATTGTTCACAGATCCCATCACTCTTAGACATTTACCGTCTCCAAGCAGTTTCTTCAAGTTTAGCCTCAGGTCTCATGTGCTTGCTCTCCCCACTGCTGATCCTGCCTCATTGTCAGCCTTGCCCTCCTAACATAGACCTTAGTAGACCCAGAGGAGCCTTTTCCTCTGGAATAGCTTCAGAGGCCAAAGCAGGCAAGAAGCTCTTCCTCTTCCTGCACTCCTGAGAACTGGCTCATTCCTACCTTAGGAGGGGATGTGTGCTCTCACCCGCCAGTTCTCAGACGTGCTCAGAGCTGAGATCCAGAGCCCAAGTCTGACCAGATCTCCCCTGCCCCCAGCAAAGGACGCAGGCGCCTATGCCACAGGATCTGAGTCATCTCTTCTTTCCTTTCGTTCCAGGTCCAAATACGAGGAAGAGAGGAGGTGAGTGCCTGAGAGGTGGGTCTATGGTGTGGGTGTAGGGCTGGAAGGATGCTGAGCTTTGTGAGTCTATTGGTCCCTGGGCTTGGTGCTCCCACACCACCCTACATAATGTCCATTTTCAGTCTCCTGGCATCTGTAGCTGTGGTGCAGCAAGGACATGATATCTTCTCACTAGCCTAAAAGGAGCTGGTTGTTATTCACTCACAGCATTCCCAACTGGGAATGAAGCTTGAAATGAAGAGATCACACCCTGTTCATCACCTGGAGGAGCAGCCCAGGCTCCACCTGTGTGTTGACTATGCAGGGTCCCTCCCTCTGGGAGCTGCCTCCTCACACCTCTTACAGGGCTTTTGTTTTTTTGAGAGGGGCTTGGGGGAGCTTTTTTGGTTTGGGGGTCTGTTTCTCAGCAGCTGTTTTAATCTGTTTACTCTGAACGTCCACCGATAGAATGAAGGGAGAGAAGATGGGGTTAGCAATCTGGTTCAGAGGAGAGGAAAGCCAGGGCCGAAGCATTTACTGCATTGAATCAGCAAAGTGGCTCATCTATCTGCTGAATTAAGAGCCAAATGGATTTGTGAGCAGAACTCTGGACAGTCTCATCTGTGGCTCTTGAAGCCATTTGACAACTCCCTTCCGTCTCTCTTCCTCTCTCTGAGAGAGTGGCATATCTTCCTTTCCTTATGCCCCTCCTCAGGTACATGCCAAAGAGTATTGGCCATGGGCCTCCACCCATCCTGCAGCTCAGGGCTGATTTTCCTGCTTTAGGAACTGGCATACAAAGACCACTGACCCCCTCATTAAGAGAAGTTTTGCTTAGGGTTGTGACTGAGCTCTTGAATTCACCTCCTGTCACGCCCTCCTCCCGTCCCTCTCATAGTGCCCCCATGGACTTCGCCCTCAGCACCTACATGAACCATGCTGGGATCCGGCTTCGAGAGACACGGCCTAGCAGCCTGGCTGAAAAGGCTCCATCTGCTCCTGACAAGGACAAGTGGCTGCCCTTCTTCCCCAAGACCAAGAAGGTGACCAGGCTTCTATTGTGTCCCTGCACTCCACACCTTCTCTCACTAACCCCATTTCTTCTGGATGTAGAACCAGTGAGAACCCCAGCCTAGAGTAGCTCACGCCCTTTCTCCAAACTGGGCAGCAAGGGCTCCTCTCTCCAAATTTTTTTTTTTTTTTTTTTTTTTTTGGTTTTTGGTTTTTGGGCCACACCCAGTGACGCTCAAGGGTTACTCCTGGCTATGTGCTCAGAAGTCGCCCCTGGCCTGGGGAACCATATGGGGCACGGGGGATCGAACCGCGGTCCGTCCAAGGCTAGCGCTGTAAGGCAGGCACCTTACCTTCAGCGCCACCGCCCGGCCCCTCTCTCCAAATTTTTGTGTAGAGCAGACTTGGAGGCCATGGTCATTTGCCCAGGCCTAGGTACTGGGACCTTCTCCAAACCTTAGTGTCTTGTCTCAACAGAGCAGCAACTCCAAGAAGGAAAAGGATGCCCTGGAAGACAAGAAGCGAAACCCCATTCTCAAGTACATCGGGAAACCCAAAAGCTCTTCCCAGAGCAGTAAGTGTTTGGGAGGCAACAACCTTTGGCAGGGACCTTATCCTGGCTCCTCGCAGATCAGCACGGTGGGCAGGTGGGCTTCTTGTGTCCTAGGAGCCAATCTTGAAAGAACAGGTGACTGTCTTGAGGTCATGAAGACCCAAAGCCACACAAGAAGTGTCTGAGTGCATGACTCAGCGAGGGCTGTCTTGCAGAGGAGTGATCCCCAGGCCTCTAGTGACTACTGATGTCCCTTTGCTTTCATCAATGAACTCTCTGGGCTCTGAGGTCCTTAATCAGGAACTCAGGGCTCTGGAAAGGAGTTTGAGACTGTCTTAAAAAGAGTTAGGTGAGTACAGTGCAGATTTGGGGTACAGAGACCTCACTGATGTACTCAGAGACCCAAAACTAAGTTGATCCCAATGTTGAGCTTTCCCAGTTATTTCTGGAAATTGACCCTCCTGCCAGCACCTGAAGACTTCACTATCAGTGGATTTTAGAAGCCCTTAGGATAGAGCTGCTTTTTCTGAAATTGAATCTTTGGGGAAAGTGAGCAAGGAACTCTCTAGATCAACCCTGGCCTTTGTCATTACCTTTTCACTTTTCAGCTTGATTGATTTTTTATTTTGAGTCTTAGGACATTAATTTGACTTTCATGGTTTACTTTTGTTTTTGTTTCTTTTCTTTTAGCATTTCATAATCCCTTATCCCCTGAGGAAGGTAAAAGGACCATTTTCTTTGGGTTTTTCTTTGTATTAGCATTGAGTTTCCATTTCCTGGACCCTCTCGCCCTATTTCCCTTTTCCTTCCTCACATTGTTTCCTGTCCTTCCCTCCTTCCCTTCCCTCACTGTTTCTTTCATGTTCCTTCTTGTTGCTAGAACTGCTCTGTTGTGCAGATCACTTGTAGGGGGTCCAGAGGCACCTCCTCAGTCCTTGGTAATCAACCCAGCTGAGACCTTCCCCTTTTCTTCTGTCACCTCTCCTGGTGGGCTCCAAAAAAACCTAGCATCTCTCTCCCCAAGGTGTGACCCTCACACATTGAAATATCTAGCATCAGTTCTTGAAATGTGACTGAAATCCTCCTTTTTGAAAGGGATAGTTTTTCTCAGTAAATCACAAGATACTAGCAGTTTTTTTATTAGAGGTGTTTTTCTTTGTTTCATCTCCTGTGCTCTTCTGTGTGGTATTTTCATTTGTTCTGAACTTCTTTCAGGGGAAGGCATGCTCAAGGCCCATGCCTGTAGTGCCAGGGGTCAGACCACTGAGTACTCATGGACTGAGCTAGCACTTCTATGCTTTATACCACTTCCCCATCCTATTTGGACTCTAAATTCACTGACATTACAGTGTCATTTCAGTAATTCAGAACATAGATGCAAAGATAGTACAGTGAGGAAATGACTTACCTTGCATATGGTTGACCCTGGTTCAGTCCCTAGTGTCCCATAGAGTCTTCTGAGCCTGAGCACAGAGCCACGAATAAGTCCTGAGCATTTCTTTTTTTTTTTTTTTCTTTTTTGTTTTGTTTGGTTTGGGTTTTGGTTTTTGGGCCACACCCGCCTGTGCTCAGGGGTTACTCCTGGCTATCTGCTCAGAAATAGCTCCTGGCAGGCACTGGGGACCATATGGGACACCGGGAATCAAACCAACCACCTTAGGTCCTGAGTTGGCTGCTTGCAAGGCAAACACCGCTGAGCCATCTCTCCAGGCCCTCCTGAGCATTTCTTTATATAACCCCAAAGCCAAAAGAACAACAGAAGAATGATCCTCAAGGCAGAGATGGTGCAGGAAGTAAGGCACTTGCCTTTCATATAATTGACTCAGTTAAGTCTCTGGCAATGCATATGGTCCCTCTGAACACCACTGGGCAACCCTAAGTACAGTGCCAGGTGTGACTAAGAGTCAAAAAGGGAATAGAGGTAGGGCGTTTGCCTTGCATGCAGAAAGACGGTGGCTTGAATCCTGGCATCCCATATAGTCCCCCAAGCCTGCCAGGAGCGATTTCTGAGTGTAGAGCCAGGAGTAAAATCTGAGAGCTGCCAGGTGTGACCCCCAAAACAAACAAAAATAAAAGGGAATAGTCCTAAATGTTTTTAGGGTACCTCACATCCAGAATCTATTTTATTTATATATATGATCCCTGACCTTATATACATATTAGGTCTTGTCTTGCACACAGCCAATCCTGGCTTAGCCCCCAGCACTCCATATGGCTGCCCAAGCCCACCAGGAGTGGTCCCTGAGCACAGAGCAAGCTACTAAATCCTGCACACCATTTGGATATGTTTCAAATCTTCCCTGACCATTAAAAAATTGAAATTGAGGTCTTTTATTAATACTTAGTACCTTCAACCCCACCCAGAATGCATGATGAGCACTGGGCTTCAAGAAGCTGTGTGCTTGATGCAAGAAAGAGAATAGGGTGTCCACGGTGGGGCTGTGACCCCAGGGAGAAGGTGCATATAATCTGAGTTGAGCTTTGGTTTGATGTTCTGATGTTTTGGGGACATCAGTGGTGAGCTCAATGGCTGAATGCATGAATTGCATGTGGGAGGCTTGGCTAAATCTCTAGCATTGCATGATCCCTGGAGTCTCAATGGGAAGACAGTTCAAGCAGCTAGGGTAGCTCCCAGATACCCAGGTATTCCATATACCCCCAGGTATGGCACCTCCCAAAAAACTTTAAAATGGAAGTTGCAGTGTCAGAGTGATAGCACAGCAATACAGTGTTTGCCTTGCATGCAGCTGACCCAGGACCAGCTGACTATCCAGGTTTGATTCCAAGTATCCCATATGGTCCCCCACACCTATCTGAGTGCCACTGGGTATGGCCCAAAAACCATAATTAATTGATTGATTAATCAGTTAAATCAATGGTGTGAATATATAAACAAGACCAAACACCTGCCAAAGTTTACAAAAAAATGTCGTGTCTTATAGACTGTAATTAATTGTAACCATTAGAACCACTAGTCTTTTTCTGACAGTTCATTGATGATAGTAATATTTGCCTTGAGGCTATTAAATAAGTTACTTACCTTGCACCTACAAGTCTGAATTTGATCTTCAGTACCACATGGGAGTCTCTGCCCTGCCTGGAATGATCCCTGAAACACAGAGCAAGTGCCTTGTGTGCCAGAGTTTGGGTGATCCCCCCCAAAATTAAAAAAAAAAAAAAATATATATATATATTCCTTGTGTTCAGAAAAGAGGGTGGGAAGCAAATATTTTCAATGAAATTATAGTCTTAAAAAATATGTGCCTTTCTTCCTGTTGTGTTGTACTCCTTTATCGGGTTTTGCCTGATCTAGGTCTTGTCACACCAGGACATGCCTGTGTTCTGAGACAGTGACCTTCCCACATAGCTCTCCTGGGAGCATAACCAGACTAAACTTGGTGACACCTGCCTCCTGAATTCTTTTTTTTTTTTTTTGGTTTTTGGTTTTTAGGTCACACTCGGCAGTGCTCAGGGGTTACTCCTGGCTCCATGCTCAGAAATTGCTCCTGGCAGGCACAGGGGACCATATGGGGCACCGGGATTCGAACCGATGACCTTTTGCATGAAAGGCAAAGGCCTTACCTCCATGCTATCTCCCGGGCCCCGCCTCCTGAATTCTTCAGTCACCCTGAGACCCACATGCACCAGGAGACCTGACCAGCAGAACCAGCATAATAGACCTGACCCTTCATGAGAGTGAAAGAGCAACCTGGCTCCCGAATCTCACCACCAACCCACATGTCCACCTGCCAACCGTGCCCCTGGACTCAAACCCAAAAGTCACAGGGAGTCACTGACAGTTTGCACATGTAGGATCAGGACTTGAACTAGCAGGGACCAGGGTCAGAATAGAGCATAGTCCCTTGAGGTGTTTTTATAGCCTCCAGCATCACTGAAGTGATCAGACTGAACGGCCTTTCAGGCCCACTCCAAGGGTCATGGGTTTAGGACTGAGCTTATTGACTTTGCAGGTGATCTCCACTCACCCTAGGCCTAGGCTTTCTTCTCTCATCCCACACATGTCCTCATACCTGCCTTTTTGTGTATGTGGGGGGGGGGTCACACCTGGCAGTGCTCAGGGGTTACTCGTGGCTCCACTCTCAGAAATCACTCCTGGCAGGCTCAGGGGACCATATGGGATGCCGGTATTCAAACCAATGACCTTCTGCATGAAAGGCAAATGTCTTACCTCCATGCTATCTCTCTGGCCCCCACACCTGCCTTTTTTTACTTTCTGCCCTGCCCACTCTGTTTCTTTGGTCCTAGCTTTGAGAAAGGACTGGACTCTGAATGTAAGAGGGGTCATCTTATTTTTTCATTGGGGGTGGGGCATCTCAGGAGGGAGAATAGATGAAGATGAAGAAACATTAAACTCTGATAGAAACTTGAGAAATGTCTGGTAGATGGGCCAGAGAGATAGCATGGAGGTAGCGCGTTTGCCTTGCATGCAGAAGAACGATGGTTCGAATCCCGGCATCCCATATGGTCCCCGAGCCTGCCAGGGGCGATTTCTGAGCATAGAACCAGGAGTAATCCCTGAGTGCTGCCAGGTGTGACCCAAAATCCAAAAAAAAAAAAAAAAAATCTGGTAGAATTTGGTGCAGTGTTCAAATCACACGTGATTTTGCCTGGTCTATCTTTTTCTAACCTGTATCTGGCTTTTGGGAGAAAACTACAATTTGCAAGCACAAGAGTCATTGAAATGCAGAGCAAGCAATGCAACAGAATACCCATAGAAAATGTATTTCCAGACCCTCCTGTTTTGCAGGTGAGAAAGGAAGGAATGGCTATGCCACGTGCCTATCAGTGGAAGAACCTATACTAAAACCACATCCCTCCTCCATTTGTGCTGTTCTCATCATGCTTGCTCGATGTTCTGTCTTCTGGTCTAGAAGGATATGCAGACACCGAGATATCCACCTTGTACCAAAGACAGAGTTCTCACCTCTCTCCTTATCCTTACAGTCAAGCCTGGCAATGTGAGAAACATCATCCAGCACTTTGAGAACAACCAGCAATATGATGCTCCAGAGCCAGGCACCCAGCGGCTCTCCACAGGCAGCTTCCCTGAGGACCTGCTGGAGAGTGACAGGTAGAAGGGCCAGGGGATAGGCTTGCCACTGCCCACAGAGGGCAGGGTGGGGGCAGCTGCCCTTACTATTCCCTTGTCCCTCTACTCCAAAACACCTCCCCGCCAGGACCGGAGAGATAGCACAGCGGTAGGGCATTTGCCTTGCACAGGCCCGACCCGGGACAGACCTGGGTTCTATTCCTGGCATCTCATCTGGTCCCCCAAGCCTGCCAGGAGTAACTCTTTAACTCTGCCAGGTGTGACTCAAAAACAAAAATGGAACACCTCCCCCAAGCCCCCCAGAACCTTCCTTTCGCCAGCTTCTGAAGACACACTGGATATTGGTCAAGCAAAAGCCAGAGAGCCCCTGACCTCTTAGTCTGGGGGATATAGGTCTTTCCTTGCAAGCCTCTCATTTGCCACTCAAATACTCATTTCTGCGATGGCAGCGCCTCCATCTCAGAAATAAGCACAAATCAGGAAGTGCTCACTGACAAGGCTAGGGGAGATGACAGAGGTAGGGAAGGAGTCTTGAGAAAGAAGATGGACAGGCGGACAGTTCTCCACTCGTAAGGAGGGCAGCTGGAGTTGAGTGTCTGTGAGGAACTTTGTTTTTGAGCCATACCCTGTGGTACACAGGAACCCACCAGTTTGACCCAGGATCAAGTATGGGCTCCAGCATGCAAAGCATCTGAGCCCATCCTAGCAGAAAACACAGATTCTTCTCTGAGGCTAGAGAGATAGTACAGCAGGCAGGGCCCTTATCTTGCTCACTGCTGACCTTAGTTCAATCCAGCACCACATATGGTCACCCAGCAGTGAGCCTGGGCCTACAGCCAAGCATTACCTGAGCACAGCAGGGTGTGGCTCCCTACAACAAAAGGAAAGTTTTCTCTAGCAAAATTTCTCTGGGACTAGTTCTGGATTGTCATAACAGCCTTAATTCTCCATTCCACACTTAGGGTAAAAGTTTATTGTCAGACATGCAACTCATTCCTTCCATCACCCTGGAGATGTATAACTGGTCTCATGTATGCAGAGATAGTCCTGTGTACAGAAAACCAGACTCGGCATGGGTCAGAATGTAACCACCTTATTACCTACCTCTTAAATAAGTGGTCATTAAACATTTCTGCTTTAGGGCCCGGGAGATAGCATGGAGGTAACGCATTTGCCTTTCATGCAAAAGGTCATTGGTTCGAATCCTGGTGCCCCATATGGTCCCCCGTGCCTGCCAGGAGCAATTTCTGAGCATGGAGCCAGGAGTAACCCCTGAGCACTGCCGGGTGTGACCCAAACACCACAAAAAAAAAAAAAAAAAAATTCTGCTTTAAACAAGTCTTTTATCAACTTAATAAACTTATTTGTTAATAACTTATTAACTTAATTGTAAACAAGCCTTTATAAACTTAATGCAGATTACAATACAAAAGATTGTACTGTAGTGAGATTTGGCAGATTACTAGAAGATGAAGGTTAGGTGCTGAAGAAATGATATAGCAAGTAACTCTATTACAATAATAAATTATTATAATGTATAATTATACATACTTGTTATAATTACTATAATAATATAGTATGTACATGAACTTATATTGCACACACCTGGCCCAGGTTTGATCTTCAGCATTCCATATGGTCATCATGTACTACCAAGAGTAATTCCTGAGGGCAGAAGCAGGAGTAATCTCTGAGCATCCCCAGGTGTGACCAAAAAAAAAAAAAAGGGAAATGAAGGTTAGATTTACACTCAGTTTTGTGTCATTTATTTTGGGTATGCCAAATAGAAAGATGATGTGATTATTGCAGCATGAGTGCACTTACATACATATCAGATCTGAGACTATAAAATACATCAACCTCTTGAGTAGATATTTGAGACCATTTGCAGACGAACATTCTGGACGCCCTTTGACACCCTCTCCCGGGGCAGAATTTCACAGCACCCAGTCACCAGCATCTTACCTTGTGCTGCGGACTGTATTATCATAATTTTGATAATAGTCCCTAAGCAAAAGTCTAAGTGAATCTTATATATTCACTGGGATTCAAGCGGATGCACGAGCGGACGAAATATGAATTATGAAATGAAAATGAAAAATAAATGAGACCACACAGAATTGCATGGTGTGACAGGTGGTGAGGAAAGGTCCAGAGAGAGAGCTTTATTACCTGAGTGGGCCTTAAATAGCCAGATTCTTGGGGCGTAGCCAGGAAGAAAAGAAAGGGGATTGAACCAATGAGATCAGAACTAGAATTAGCATATGAAGTGACGTTAATGCAGGTAGGGAGAAACCAGATACCTTCAAGGTAGTGTGAGGAGAGAGAGAGAGAGAGATCACAAAAGAGAGCTTAGCAGGGGATTTTTGGCGCTTCTGGGGAACTGTATTTTCTTTGAGAAATACTGAGGCCTGGTTTCTTAAAGATAGAGTGAGATACCACAGCACATATGAAATTATAGCCAAACAATCCACACAAAGAGGTCAACTGATTTAGACTACTCTGAGCGGGCCTTTTTGACGAATTAATTCCTAATTTCAGGAGTGCACTACACCTAAGAAGGCTAAGGAGCACTTCTGGTGTGAGCCCTTCCTGAGTGGGGTGTAACAACCTTGGAGATCTTTGGGGCTTAGTAGAGCAGCTGGGGACATGCCTACCTGTCTTCATGGGCTCTGGGGATAGTGGCTCTTCCAAGAGGGAAGCAATATCCATCCCTGTGGGAGGCCTGCACCCCTGTAGCAGGTAGCATCCTAGAATTTGGTTGCAAGAGATTCAAAGCAGAATCCATTGTTGGGCTGGGAGTCCTGTTCCGACACTGGCAGACAGGTCGGCCCTCAAGGCCTTTGGGAAGGACTGGGGTCTTCAGCCACTGAACCCCAGACAGACTCTGTTCTTGCTTTCTGGGTCTGGGCTGAGGGACTGAGGCATTGAGGTTGGTCACACAAGGCTCTACCGACCAAAGCATGAGCCTGCAGCACTGAGTGTCCTGAGAGTGCCCATCAGTGAAAGGTAACCAGGATCTTTAATCCTAGGGTGTCCCTCTGTGCCCCCAGTTCTCGAGCTGAGATACGCCTGGGCCGCTCAGAAAGCCTCAAGGGCAGGGAGGAGATGAAGCGGTCCCGGAAGGCGGAGAATGTGCCCCGGTCTCGCAGTGATGTGGACATGGATGCCGCCGCTGAGGCTGCCCGTTTACACCAGTCTGCCTCGTCCTCCGCCTCCAGCCTCTCCACCAGGTAGGCAGGCTTGGTTCTTCCCACCCCTCCCCACCCCACCCCCACTTATGCAGGGACCTTGAAGAGGCTCTTTTCTTTGCAGATCTTTGGAGAACCCAACCCCTCCCTTCACCCCCAAAATGGGTCGCAGGTAAGTACATGACCTTAGAGTCTGTGCCCCACTGTGCTCGCTGCTCCCCCATGCCACTGGTTGCAGGTGCCCCAGGGGGAAGAGCCCTGTGGTTCCTCAACTGACTCTGAGCTGCCCATTTTCCCCCAGGAGCATCGAGTCCCCCAGCTTGGGTTTCTGCACAGATGCCCTCCTTCCGCACCTTCTAGAGGACGACCTTGGCCAGCTCTCTGACCTAGAGCCAGAGCCAGATGCCCAGAACTGGCAGCATACTGTGGGCAAAGACGTAGTGGCCAGCCTGAGCCAGAGGGAGATTGAACGACAGGAAGTGATCAATGGTGAGAAGGCTCCAACTCCCATTTTTATGGAGACCATAGAGGACTGGCCCGAGCTCCTCATGCTCATAGCACTGAAGGGAGGGGAGAGAGTGAGGCTGGAGCTGTCCAGTCCATTGTGTATCATTGATCCCAGCCCTCAGTTGAGCGGAAGGTAGCTGCATGACCAGGACCCAGCTATCAGTTCCCTGGAACTCGTGGTTTGGGGGTCAAAACTGGGATTCTAAAGATCCGCTCTTCTGTGCTCTGTGCCTGCTCCCCCTCAGAGCTAATGGTGACCGAGTCCTCCCATTTGCGCACGCTCCGGGTCCTGGACCTGATCTTCTACCAGCGCATGAGGAAGGAGAGCCTCCTGCCCCGCGAGGAGCTGGTGCGGCTCTTCCCCAACTTGCCAGAGCTCATCGAGATCCACAGTGAGGAACCCCTGCTCCCCCTCCCCAACCTGGGGCCCCGGGAAGGTCACCCTCTCTAGCCCTGTCTGATGTTCAATCTGAAACTGACTTCCTTATCACCCCAAATGTTGGTGGGTCACGAGGCTGGCTGTGCACAAAGCCTGGTCACCATCTCTGCCCTCTTTGTCCCAGACTCCTGGTGTGAAGCCATGAGGAAGCTCCGGGAGGAGGGCCCCATCATCAGGGACATTGGCGACCTCATGCTTGCTCGGGTACGCCTGCTGGGAAGGGGATATGGGTGGCAGGGTGGGGTGGGGGTAGAGGGCTGTTGCTGGCAGGACTGATGCCCAAGCTCTGTCTGCTGTGCTTCAGTTTGACGGCCCTGCCCGTGAGGAGCTACAGCAGGTGGCGGCCCAGTTCTGCTCCTCTCAGTCCATTGCCCTGGAACTGATCAAGACCCGACAGCGCAAGGAGAGCCGGTTCCAGCTCTTCATGCAGGTGCGTCCTTGCCACCCCACAGGAGGCCGACTAGGTTGACCCCAGCACTGCCCAGCATGGGACAGAGATGGCCACAAGCACCCTACACCTCCTGAGCTTCTGGCTTCTCTGGCCTAGGGGTGAAGCCCTCTGCCACCCCATAATCCTCACATGCCCACCCTAGGACAAAGCCCAAAGCTCACTGGACACAGACTGGAACCTCAGGCAGAGACCTGGCTCAGCTCCCTCTGCTCGAATGCTCTTAAATCTCCTCCTACCCGTTTCCCTGAAAATAAGACAGTCTTTTTTTTTTTTTTTTTTTTTTTTGGTTTTTGGTTTTTGGGTCACACCCGGCAGTGCTCAGGGGTTATTCCTGGCTCCATGCTCAGAAATTGCTCCTGGCATATGGGGGACCATATGGGGCACCAGGATTCGAGCCGATGACCTTTTGCATGAAAGGCAAACGCCTTACCTCCATGCTATCTCCCGGACCCCAAAAATAAGACAGTCTTATATTAATTTTTGTTCCCAAAGATGCCTTAGTTCTTATTTTCAGGAATGTCTTATTTTTCCATGAATAATATGGTACACATTTACTATTAAATGAAAATAAAGGAAATTCATTACTACCTATATACAGACAGTAGTACGGTAGTTGTCAACACAAAACAGACAAACTGTGAATTCTACAGACACCAGTCGGGGTGGACCTAGCAACCAGTTTATGGTATATTAATTTTAATTTTGAGATAGAGCGTGGAGGCCTTATTTTGGGGGGAATGCCTTGTTTCACCCAAAAGGAAGTCTGTAAGTAGGTCTTTATTTTCGAGGAAACATGGTAGGCCTTGCCCCACCTGACTCCTTTGACCTTTGACTCCTTCTGTGGCTGGTTACCTTCCTGCTGCTTCTCCCAAATATTGAAGGAGCATGCGGCCACCGCCACAAGTATATCCTATTCACCCTGGCACACATCTTCTGTGTCTGTCTCTTGACATGTAGGAAGCTGAGAGCCATCCTCAGTGCCGGCGGCTACAGCTACGGGACCTCATCATCTCTGAGATGCAGCGGCTCACCAAGTACCCGCTCCTGCTGGAGAACATTATCAAACACACAGAGGGTAGGTGCCAGCAGGGACTATCATGGATCCTCTTCCTTATCTTGGTAGGCCAGTCTGGGAGGTACTCAGCCAGGGGGCTCCTTGCCCTTCTCATTGTCCTGCTCCTACACCAGGGCTAGGTCTGGGCTTTGGCCCATGCCCCATACAGACCCTCTGCCAATGCCCAGTGCAGTGCAGAACACCTAGTGTCATATATGGAACTACTGAGGATGGCCATCTCAGCACCTTAGAATTGGAGTCAGTGTCAGAACATTAAAAACCTCAGACTGGGGGCCGGAGAGATAGCACAATGGTAGGGCATTTGCCTTGTACGCAGCCAAATCCAGGATGAACTATGGTTTGAATCCTGGAATCCCATATGGTCCCCTGTGCCGGCCAGGAGCGTTTTCTGAGCACAGAGTCAGGAATAACCCCTGAGTGCTGCCAAGTGTGACCCAAAAAATAAACAAACAAAAATATATAAATATAAATAATAAAAAAAAAACCCACTCAGACTGATAGAAATAGGCCTCATTGCTTTCAGACCCTTTTCCTGTTCGCCCACATCTATAGAATTGACCAGTGCCTAGACTCCCTCAGCAGTAGCAGGATCTTCAAAGGGGTCTAAGCACAGTCAGTACAAGCTTACCTCCTGTCTGGGTTGCTCAGGTGAGGCAGGCCAATCGACACACCACCTTCTTGCCCCAACTGCCAGGTGGTAGCTCCGAGCACGAGAAGCTGTGCAGGGCCCGGGATCAGTGCCGGGAAATTCTCAAGTACGTGAACGAAGCTGTGAAGCAGACTGAGAACCAGCACCGGCTTGAGGGCTACCAGAAGCGCCTGGACACCACATC
>PVKC010012451.1:0-23767 GCA_004027635.1 Crocidura indochinensis
AAAAAAAAAAAAAAAGAAAAAAGAAAAAGAAAAAGAAAAAAGAAAATACTATTCTAATAAACCCAGAGGCAATAGAGATTAGGATAGGATCTGGAGAACCAGTCCATGGTAGGAAGTTTGTCACAAGAGTGGAGATGAACGTAATCAGGTAGTGAATGGCCCATTGTGACAATGATGATTGGAAATTATTCTGAGCAAGAACTGGGTGCCGAAAGGGAATAAAGTGATATGCATGATACCACTTCACTGGCAATAGTGCAAAACACAGGAGGGAAAGAGAGAGAGAGAGAGAGAGAGAGAGAGAGAGAGAGAGAGAGAGAGAGAGACAGAGAGAGTCAGAGAGAGACAGACAGAGAGACAGAAACAGAGAGAGTGTGTGTGTAAAATGCTTGCCCTAGAGACAGGTAGGTGAGCGTTGGTGGGAAGGAAAATGGGATATTGGTGGCAGGAAATGTGCACTGGTGAAGGATGGTGTCCATTCTAATGTTCTATGACTGAAACTCAACCATGAACAATTTTGTAACCACAGTGCTTAAATAAAGTGTATATATACATTATAGAAAATACTTTTCTTTAAAATAATTCTGTCCAAGGCTGCTGGTGCTCCCTGAGCTGATGCTGAGTTTCCTGGGTGCTGTTGGCTTCTACATGCTGCAGATAAGATATGAGGTTGTCTCAGTGAGAGAGAGAGAGAGAGAGAGAGAGAGAGAGAGAGAGAGAGAGAGAGAGAGAGAGAGAGAGAGTTGAGCTTTGGGAACAAGGTCCAGATCCCAGAAGCTGGAATAACTAGGTGGGAAATGGATTGATGGATGTATACAAACAGTTGTGGACTGTTAAAGTTGCAGGCTGTGTGTGAGGGGTTGCTGATGCTTTGTTAATAAGAAACCTGCTACTCTCACTAGGAACCTCGGCTTGTGATCCCTTTGGTTTTGTTCTCTGTCCCCCACCTTCCTGGTGAGAATCCATCCTAGTGGTGCCTGTTGGATCTTTTTCTAGTGTTGGGCACAAGCCACAGCTCTCGTCAGCCCGACAACCCCGGGGAAGGCAGCTGGACGCTCTCCAGTGGTCCAAGGACTGAGTCGCAGTGTTGTTGGGATGTCCTGGGTAGCGTGGGCACTGGCTGTGAGATGGGCTGTACTTTGGTAGGAAATAGGCTTGTGTACAGTTCTGACCACAGCTGGGGTTCTGGGTGGCATGTGGGCCAGGCCCGGCTGCCACATAACCAAATTGGCCCACACCATGACTTCTTTAATTCCTTCTTTGTTCTGGAGTCACAACAACAGTGCTTAGGGTAGTCCTGGGTCAGTGTTTAGGAACCATGTGGTGGCGAGGTAGAACACAGGCTCCTGCATGCCACACCTGTGCTCCAGTCCTTTGAGTCAGAGCCTCACATATCAACTGGGGCTACAGATTTGATTTACTTGCAACCCCTTTCCTTGACCTCCTCCTTGTGACCCCTTCTGTCCAGGAAAGCAACACAGTGCTCTGCCGGAAACATCACAGATTTATTGTTGCAGTTGGTTAAAAATAAGTTTTATGTGGTGGATTTTGAATTTATTTTTGGTGGTGGTGTTTTGAAGCCTTTCATTGTTGCCACTGTTTTGGTGGCCCCCACACTCAGTTGTGACCCTATGAGACCCAGGCTTTCAAAAACTGGACTGCAGACCCAAACGTGCTGGGCAGTTTCTTTCTGCCTTCCCTGTTATCTCTGTAAAGACATTGTTTTTTTTCACTCAGTTCTGTTCAAGAAGATTCTCCTATCAGATAGAGATGTCGGAGATGCACTTTCTCATACTACCTTCCCAGGTGCAGGGGTACACTGTATTGTTCTTGCACAGGGGTGGAAATCAACAGATTTACCGATTGCTATGTAGTATGTGAAGTTCTGATTCAGGGTCACTGTGTGCAAGTGGCTCAAGCTGCCTTTTCCTAGCCTCCCTCCCTCAGAAGTTTCCTGAGTAAGAGCATGAAGGGCTAGAGTTGAAGAAACTTAGAACAGCAGCTCCTCAAGATCTCTCTGGACCCCCAAACCCCAGCTAGCAAAGTTCACCGTAGTTTTCCCCATAGTGGGTAAACAGCATGTCAAAGCCCACCTTCGTATTAGCCTTAGGATGCTGGCCTGTGCTTGCCCCTCAGCTTCTGCTCTAAGATGTTTGAATCGTTAGATGCGGGCATATGTGTGCACATATACGTTGGCTGTATCTTCTGGGGCGCTGTTTTGGGAGTACATGTGCCTCAATTTGTGGGTGCGCAAGAAAACCCTGCTGCAGAAGCCCAAGAACCTCAACTGAAGAACAGTGGAGCCACGTGCCTGATCCTCTCTGGAAGGAGCAGTCTGCCTCACAGCTGGGGCCAAGGCATGTGGGTCACAGCTTGAGGTCGCACAAGAGGAGAGGACTTTCATCTCAGCCCCCCAAGCTGGGATGGGGCTGGACTTGAGGGGAGGAGCCTGGGCACCCAGGTAGCAAGGCAGGCCCTGTGGGCATCAGCCCTCCTCTCCTTAAAACACCTCCAGAGGTTGCTCTGGAAGGAACAGGCAGAGAGGAGGGAAACACTGGTTTACTCTGGGGGAACAGAGGAGAACTTGATGGGGAGTTCTGGCGAGGCCCACATCTCAACTTGCCCTTGCTCTTCTCGTTCCCTCTCCTCCCCATAACCCCATAGTCCCAGATAACTGATCAGATGGTCTTTTTGAGCCCTGGAGGGGCTGCTGTCCCCACCACCCCCTTGAATGTCTCTTCTGTTGGGTTTCCCCTGACCCCTGGGGAGCTCTGTGGTAGCTGGAAATGGCAGTGACGCACCAGGACCCTGCACACTGAGGGAGTTTGAGAGGGAACTCTCCAGTGACTGAAAGTTTCTAAGTAGGTCCCTGAGCACGGGTGACTCCCCCTGCTTAGCCCCTCACCCCTCCCGGTTCAAGTTTAGGACTGGATGGAGGAGGACTTGGAGAGGTGCCAGAGGATAGTAATGAGAATGATTAAAGGCTCATGATGAAAGGTTTGGGGGTTGGGACTGCTTAGCCCAGAGAAGAGAAATCTGAGGGGTGGCTTAATGGCAGTCTTCGAGTCCAGGCGGCGGAGGCTGTTCCGTGGTGGGGCCAGCTGTTCCCCAGCTGTGCTGAAGGTCGCAGAAAGGAAGCGGTAGGAGAGTAAAGTCAGACTGGGGAACTGGGTGAACCTGAGCTAGCCCAGAGGCTCTTAAGCATAGGCACCTGTGTGGCTAGTGCTTCAGAACCAATGAGCAAACCAGAGCTGGGGCTGGGAGTGAGGGCTGGGAGACCCTCCTCGGATGGGCAGGGCCCACCCAAAGGAACCATGGGCAGTGTGCTGCACCCCCGGCCCCTGCCCTCTGACCTAGCCCCGAGTCTGAACCCTGTGCTGACCATGCCCCTCAGATGATCAGACACTTCCTTCTTTAAAAAAAAAATACTTAAAAAAATCTTTTATTACAAAGCTTCCTTTAAAAAATGCTCAGCACGTTAACTCAAACTGGAATGATAAACATTAGATGACAGTTTGGGGCAAAGGCTGTGCCTCGCTAGTTTCTTTTTTTTTTTCTTCTTTTTTTCTTTTTAGAAAGGGTACATCAATGCTCATTTTAACAACTGGCATAAAATCCCACTAATTGGCTAATAAAAACAGATACAAATACAGAACATTTAAAGTAAGAACAATTCAAGTGCTGGGCTTTTTACAACAAGGGGGGTGAAGAGGGAAGAACTGAAAATTGACTGTAAATGGATCTGAGGAAAGAACCTGTGATATTTTTTATCATTTTAAGAGAGATCAGGGCGGTGGGGAGGAAAGGAAAGCAGGATGGTGCTGCCTCGCCTCCTACTCTGGGCTGTGACTGGGGTTCTGGCCAGGGTGTCAGGACAGTGGCCCGAAGTGAGGCTTCTCCTCACACCTTTCCAGATCTCTGCATTTTACTCCAAAGCTCAGAGCTAGCAACATATACACGAAAACTCAAACTAAAAAGTGGAAACCAAAAGGAAAAAAAAATTCAAGTTTAAAAAAATGCAAATACAAGATCAATCCTTTTGCACTGTTAAATAAAAGCTTTCAGAGAAGGGAAGGAGAGAGAGAAAGAGGAGAGAGAGAGGAAGGGAGAGAGGGAGAGAGAGAGAGAGAGAAAGCTGACAGGAGGGAGCCTGCTGCAGGCATGGGCCACTTCACAGGCAGTAGGAGCCACGTCGGTCCGTGCCCAGGAGCTGGCGGCCTCTGTGCTCTGCCCTTTCTTCTGCAAAGCCTGCGGTGGCGGAGGAGGGTGGCAGTGATTGTCTCTGTGGGTCAGTGTCTCTAGCAGGTGGCCTCGGCTCTCCGTGGGGTGGACGGGGCAAGCGGCAGGGGCCAGGCTAGGGTTTCAGCAAGCTTCCATCTCCAGGAGAGGCCCCGGTGTGGCCGCCTTGGCTTTGCACGTGGGGAAGGAGCTTCGTTTTCCACCTCGGGAAGGAAGACACGGAAGGTTATTAGTGGGAATTGATCGTGGGCTGTATGGGCCAGGCCAGAAGACACTGCGTTTCCTCGGCGGCCTCTCTGTCCCTCTGCTGGTGGATGGTGGGCAAAGACACGCCAACCATGTGAGAAATGCAGTTTACACTGGGAGTTATCAGGGGCACATTAAGGGAAATGGCCTAACATGAATTGAAATGGCAGGGCATGGCCACAGGGTTATTTTTTATTTCTTTTTAGTTTTTGGACCACACTCAGTGATGTTCAGGAATTACTCCTGGCTCTGCCCTCAGAAATCACTCCTGGCAGGTTCAGGGGATCTTATTGGATGCCTGGGATTGAACCAGGGTTGAATGCATGCAAAGCAAACTCCCTACACACTGTGCTACTGCTCCTGCCCACACATCCATTATTTTTGTGTGTTTTGATGCCACACTTGTCAGTGCTCAGGGTTAACTCCTGGTTTTGCATTCAGGATTAGCACTCCTCCTGGTCCTCAGGGGACAGTATGAGATACTGGGATTGAACCCAGGCTGGCTGCTGCTAGATAGATGCGCCATCTCACTGTTCCCTGGCTTTGGCCCCACACCCACCATTTTAGAAGTGTTTAGTCTTTCTCAGCCCAATACAGAGAGTCCTTGGTAGGACTTTGCCCAAGTCTTGGCACTGTGCAGGCTTCCAACTCCCTATGCCCAGGTTCTCTTCCTGGGATTGAGACCCTGGCATGGAAGATGCCCCACTGAAATGTCTGGTTTGGTTCTGGTGCCCAGGGCACCAGAAGAAAGGACCCTTGATATTGGCAGCTGACCAGGCCTGCAGCCTGCCAATGTCTCCCTGCTGGTCCCTCAGCCTTGATCTGTAACTGTGATCTCCCATTTGCCTCTTGGAGGAGAGGGACATGGGGATGGTGATTTGCAGGACTACAGTGCTGTGACCTTGTCCTAAAGCACATAGTGATGTCAGCTAGTATTACTTCAACCTCGGGAATGAAATATTTAAAAAGATGTTTTCTTTACCCATAGAGATCTCTAACTTTTTAAGCCTTGGAATGTACACCTGGAACGTACTTTTAAGTTACTATTGTTAGAATTGGTGATGAGGACTAAACAAACAAACAAACAAACAAAATAACCCGATCCACAAAGCTTTAATGCTCTGAGGTTTTAAAAATGATCAGAAATGAACTTCACATTGTGTCTGGAATACCAAAACAGAAAGAAAAGGTTCCTGAGGCCCATTGCTGCGCTGCAACCTCAGCTGGCCAAGCTCACCCCACCTGGACTGCTGCAGTTCTAGGGACTTCTCTGCCCCCCAACACACATACCTGTGCCAAGGTTCCTTATTGCTAGCTCAGTTTTCCTTAAAAATGGCTAAATAAATAAGTAATGATTTTCATCCTGCTTTGGAGAGAGAGCAGGAAAATGGAAGGATGCTTTGAAAGCATTCAATCACGGGAGCTTGTCTGTGGGCAGAGAACTGCAGACTGGGCCAGGCCCTGTGAGCTGCCTAGATTGGAGCTGCTCTTGGCCATGGGGAGGCTGCTAGAGGCTGGGGCCTGCCAGGCCCTGCTCTGCATCAACAGCGGCAGTCCACTCAGTGTGGGACCAGGCAACAGACACTGCTACCCCTCAGCTCCAGGCTCTGCCACTCACCTCCCAGCGCCCCCTGCAGGCTGACTGAGGGCATGCCAGACCTCTCCACCACAAGTTCTGTCTTATTCTGATTTAGTCCTCGAGGTCCTGTCCTTCCTGCCCCTTTTTCTCCCTCAGTTCTACTCAGCCTGACACCTTTCCTCTTCCCTTTGTGACACTGCTTCCAAATAGCCCTGGCGGCACCTCGGTGCCCAGCCTGTCACACCCCTAGAAGGAACCCCCTCATCTGGAGTTACCAGCTGCCCTCCAGATCATCTCCTCAAAGGTCCTGCAAAGGGGGACTGACAGACCAAGTGTGTTGGGAAAAGAGGGCATCCCCACCAGGAAGCTCTCCTGATTGCATAAATGTCCAAAGGGCTGAGCATGAGGCATCTGTCTCCTTCCTAATACCAGCTCAGCTCAACTCCTCCGAAGGGCAAGAGGAGATGGGCCTCACAGGCTTGCTTTTTAGAGAAGACAGGTCAAATCGAGATTCTTTTCAAGAAACCACAGGCTCGAGGCTCATGAGACTGGGACCCTCCCACATCTGAGGTGTCTCTAAGAGCTATGGCTGGGCCAGGCCAGCTGAGCATAGCCTCACTCACCCGTGAAGCAGTGGTGCAATCAAAACCAACAATGACCCCTTAAAAAGTGGGGGCACAAACATTTAGGTGTGGGGCTTTTCCTCTGGGAGCCACCAAGTGGGGTCATTGGAAGGAACTGTCAAGGCATGAGACATCCCCCACCAGTTGAAACCCAGGAACAGTCACCAAATGCAACCAAGAGTCCCAATGGGAAGTTACTTATTATGACTAAGAGGTCAAAGGAAATGGGAATATTCAAGCATGAAATTCCTTCTTCATCAGCTCTAACATAAGAGTCTATAAGATCAAAATCTAAAATAAACAAGCGGGATTATAGCAAACAAAACGTCTTGTACATGCAAAAATAAAATGACAGAATTAAAATATTTTGAAAGGGTTAAAAATATTTAATTGGGGGGCTAATGCTCCAAACAATAAAACTCGGTTCAATAGCAACAACAGGAAACAATAAATAAAAAGGTCAAGAAAAAAAATTGAGACAAAAAAAAAAAGAAAAAAGAAATAGGTCTAATTAGAAGTTTTTGCAAAGAGACATCTGAAAGACAAAGATGTCATGAAAGAGCATTCACTTCATAGATCCCAAGTGGCATCAGAACTATGCTGAGGTACCACTCTATCCTATGCAGTGGCATTCTCAGATGGGCAGTATGACCATATGGCCATTGCAGAGGGGAGGATCCCTACTCCAGGGATGAGGGCACCTTTGACAGAAAACTAGGGCCTTCCAGAAAATAAGCAGAACTATCATGTGATCCAGCCAGCTCACTTTCGGTGTTTATGCTAACAATGCTGTGCTTTCTGCAACATGAAATATAAAAGCCCAAGAGCAGAAGACGAATGGTGAGAACTGGTCCCAGAGCTAGCTCAGCAGACTCATGCCTACAAGGCCACGGGCGTGGGTCTGGTGCCTGAAAACATGCATATTAGACAGATGAAGGTCATCCCTAGCTCAGGGTGGGCACGACCACATTGATCAGGCCAAAGACAGGCCTTAGTGACCCTTTGCCAGCCTCTCAGCCCATCATGTTCACGGGAAGGTGGGATCCTCATGAACACCCGCAAAACCCCCTTTTATTTTAGTCTCCTTTCTGGGTGCAATTCCCAGCCCCAGAGGCAGGGACATGGTCACAGGACACAGGGGGTGATCCAGAGGAAAAATGCTCCAAGGGGACTGTCTACATGGGGCACCCCGGGACTCCTGCAGATGCTTCCCACCAGCCCCTTTGCATAATAGTCAAAAGAGCTAAACTAGAAATGGGGGCACCATCTTGAGTCTGGTGTACACGGCTGCCAGTGCCTTGGGAAACAAACCAAGAACTGGACTGTGGCCTGGTTGCCAAGCCATCAGGCCACAATGGCAAATGGAAAATCTCACTAGCATCTCCTAGAAGAACCAAAGTTCCTTGAGAGCTAAAAGGTGGAACCCAGGGCAGAGTTCTGAGACGGTGCTGTGCCAGACCGTTCTGACTGTCCCAACAGTCTGGGGTGCCCTGACTTATACAGGGAAGGAGGGGTAGGGACAATAGCTCATCAGGTCAGGCACTACCTTGCACACAGCCCACTCAGATCCCATCCCTGGCACCATATAAGCTCCCCAGATTCCTGCCAGGAGTAACCCTGAGCACCACCTAGTGTGACCCGTAGACCAAAACCAAATTAAAAAAAAATTTACTGTTTGTTTTCCTCGGCTACCTTTGGAGTGATGGCAAACTGTCACCTGGGCTCTGAGCTCAAGTGAGCAAATCCCTGCTCTACCTACACAGACCCCATACAGGCAAATGCCTCACCCCTGCATTGAAACCTTGGCAAGCAAATTAGGCCTCCAGAATTTTTATCACACATCCCTTCTGCTCTCCAAAGACCATCCAGAAGAAAGAAGACGCCAGAGGCTGAGGAAAGAAGGGATGCAACTTTGTAGGGAGCCCCTTCTTTTAGAATGTTTTGGGCCATAGTCAGCAATGCTCAGGGTTACTTCTGGTGGTGGTTGGAGGACCATGTGATGCATGCTATTTCTCTAAACTGAGAGCTCCTTATTTTAGAAATAAAATAAGTGACAGAGGACAGAGGTAGCTTTGAGATAAAAGATGTGTGGGGACAGATCATAGGATAAAAGTGCCTATTGAGGAAACTCCAAGGTACAGAAGTTTTGGCATGATTTTTAATAGAAATAACTGAAGGTTTGAGTGCAAACAGAAGATGGAATACCCTGATGTCAAAATTTTTGGGACACTGCTGAGGGTTTTCCATGGAAAATGTTTCCTTTGCCTCTTTTTTGAAAACAGCCCCCACAGAAATGCTTGTTAGGAAGGCAGTGCAGCAGCTTTGAGCCCTTGGCCACACTTACTCACTGGGCAGGTATGAGTGGCTCAGGGCTTCCCAGGAAGGAAGGTGCTCATGACTGCACCAAAGGATGGTTCTCCTCACACGGGAGAGCCAGTTGCATGCTAGCTACAGTTCTGAATGTGCAGGGTAGCCGAGAGGGAGGCTCATGGAGGAACTCTAATGGCAGCTCATCTGGAAGCATCATGGGGAGGAAAGCCAAGGTGACCGAGGGGGCTGTTGAGCACTCAGATGATGGGGGATCTCAGCATCAGTCTCGGGTACTGGTCAAGGACTAAACTCGGTGCCAACAAACACTTTTGATGGCTCGTGAAGGAGGAACTAGGCCACTGCTGTGATTCTGCCTGGTCTGGCTGAGCACAAGTTTATCCTTCAGACCACGGGGAAGACCAAGGGTTGGTGTGTGACATGTGGGAGGAAGGAGACAGAAGGAAGGGCCTGGGGAAGGATGCAAACACACTGCGGAGACATTAGGTCCCTGGGCTGGAGTCAGTAAATTACCTAGGTGGGATGACCTGTCCAAAGTGTCCCACTGTCACAGAGTGTAACTCACAGAGTGGTCTGCATCTGTCACCTCAACTAAGGGGAAAGCCTCCAAGGAGCTAAAGCTTCTTGCAGCCCACAGCAGGGCCGGAGCTCAGGAGATCATGTCATGCCAAGGTGTGAATTGGGGCCACATGCAGGCACCAGAAAGGCTGTGTCGGTGGGCCTGAGGCAGCGCTGAGCAGGGGAGTGTGAGCAGAAGGCCGGGCGTGGTTCTTACCATGTTTCAGATGTAGGCAGCTGTCATTCTGGGACCTGTACCTGCAGAAAATTGTGTCTTTAACAAATCTTTCTCCAAGAGGTTTCTGTACATTCCAAATATGTAGCAGCGACAACATCAGGTGGGTCTCTCTCCTCATGCCACTTACTGGTCTTCATGCCAGCTGGCTCACTAGCATGGAGGCCTCAGGAAATGGGAGGGCTCTGCGGTAGATGTTTTGACACTAACACATAGGGAAGAGCAGCCCTAGCTGGGTTTCTAGCTTCAAGCACCACAGAGTATCTTGTGACACAGAGTGTCCTGTAGTATGTGACACTCATCCTAAGGATGTGTGTGGGGAGAGAGAACAGGGACAGAAGCAGACATGCCCACAGCTCACCCAGAATTCCAGGTGATAGGGGGAAGGAGTGGAGATGCACCTGCACAGTCATGGGGAAGAAAGCAGAGTTAGGGAGCTGCAGCCAGACAGGGCTGTCTTGGCTACCTACCTGATGTGGATTCCTGCAGCTTCTCTCTCTTCCTCTTCTTCTTCTTCCCCTGGAAGGAGAGAGGTACACCATTAGCAAGGACAGAGAATGGGAAGTGTTCCCAGATCCTGAGAAAATGAGAGGGTCCTTCCATCCAAGAATATATTTCTGACAACTAAGGAATTTGCCTTCCTAAAATAAACTCATCCTAATCACAAACAGACTGGCAAAGCAGTGGCTTGAATACACTATATGAACTCTAATATATCCTTTGGAAAACAACTTACCAATGTGTCATGGGTCTTACATATTTCTATCCTTTAACTTCATTCTGCAGAAATGAAGTCTTAAAATACTGGGACAGTATTTTAACAGAAAGAACCACCAGAAAATGAAACAAGATGAAGATATTACCTGTGGTCAATGGTAACCCCAAAACACTTTGATATTTTAAGAAAACACATTCTGTGACTTTTATTCTTGCTCATCTAGGCCTCATTTGATAAGTTTTTTAATCATGGGGCTGAATGTGTAGGTAAAGGCTCAGAACATGGTGTTCAATACTGAAATCCAGTGGATAAGGCCAGGCCAGTATTAGCAATGTTGTCTTTGCATGAAATTATTGTGGCTTTCTTTTGGTTTAGGGGCTTCCAAGTAGAGATTCAGGATTCAGAGGGCCCATGTGAGGATTGAATTGGGGTTAACAGAATACAAGACAAGTGCTATTCCTCCCCGAATTCCATATGTTAATCTTACCTGGGTGGTAACAACAGACAAGCATCTCAAAAATAAATAAAACCTCACTTAATTCACTGTGTAAGCCAAACTGGTCAGAATTCCTGACACCACCAGGAGTCAGTCCCGGGCAGATAGCTCAGGATAAGGGCCCAGCACCTGGCCAAGGCATCTTAGAGCTTTCAACATGAAACATATGCATGAAATTTTTTCATGTGTAGGTCCAGAGAGATAGCACAGTGAGTGGGGATCCTGGATTCAGTCCCCAGTACCCCATATGTTCCCCTAAGCCCATCAGCTGTGGGGGTGCCCCCACAATGTGTATTACATTCCAAAAGGAATATACCAGCATCAGGAAACAGAGATGGCTTCCTTCCGAAGATGAGGGACTTACATAATTGTCTCTCGCAGACCAGCCGGGGTAAAGCTGCATGTGTAGTTGTCTCTCCTTCCGCGCCAACTCGTAATATTTGGCCTGTTCTTCACGGGACAGGGCATGCCACTGCAACAGGGAGACGGGGACAGCTGAGGGTCAGTCTAGTTCATATTTCCGGCACTGAAGGAGGAGCACATCAAGCAGTTCAAGGATTTATTTTTAAATGTTGGGAGATGAAGTGCAGCGGAAATCTACTTGGAGTCGAATGTCTACAGTGGAATCAAACTTTTCCCTCTGAGAGCTCATGGGAAATGCAGCCATCAGTCCAGGCCTCCAGCAAAATGATCTCAGTCCACTATAAATGGGAAAGGACTTTCACTGAGGAAATCCTAATACCCTTTTAACAGTAAAACGTGATCATTGCTAGGTCTCCACCCCGCTCCCCAAAGCCCAGTAGGGCTCAGACCATGGGGATTCAGCCAGGGCACTCTCTGCCCTCCATAAGCACCCTGAGCCAGGAGCTAGTCATACGAGGAGCAGAGGGGGTCCTGAAAGCCCAGTCAGGCAGACAGGAAAGATTAGCCTGTACTTCTTTTGAGAAAAGACTCATTCCTATTTGCCCATCTCTGGAGCTGGTGCCCAGCAGGAGAAAGCAGTCGAGAGGGGCTAGGAATCTGACTTTTAAAATGTGCTTTGCTCATCTGATGCAAAACTACACATCAAAACATAGGCAAGGTATACAATTTGCTGGTAGCATGCCCAGAGAAGTGGGATGTCCTGGCTATACCCAGTCAGGAGTCAATTCTATTCGTTAGCTGCAGCAGAAAGTTCTGGGTGACAAAATGATACTGGTTAACAGAGTAGAACCTGAGTGAGATGCAGGTCACATACAGAACCACCCACATGCATCTTCAGCTATTTCTTCTTCCAAGCTTCCAATACCAATAACTCCCACAGTGAGAGTAGGCGATGATTTTTGTTGGTATAAACTACAGATTTTGATTAAAAATCTTCCTTTTCCTTCCCACTCAGGGCAACCATATGCAGAGCTGGGGGCAGGGGTTGAACCAGGGGTGGCTGAGCACAAGGCAAGCACTTTATGTGTCTGACCACTATTGTCTGACCCTAAAGATTTTGTGCATTTTTAAGCTTGCATTTCATTATTAAGGCTTTACCAAGATTCTGGGGGAAATTGCATTTTATTTGAAGTAACTAATACACCTCCAACATTTAAAATGATAACTGCACATAGACTCAATTTTATATATAATATAACAGATGTGATGCTTGCCTTGCATGGTGCAACATGGTTTTGATCCGATAGCCTAGATGCTTCAGGAGTAATGGAGTAACTTGTAAGCACTATTGGGTTTGGCCAAAGCCAAACTAACTCACTCTCTCTCGTCTGTCTCTCTGTCTCTGTCTCTCTCATGTGAACACCTATTTTAGTCATAAAGCAAAAATAAATGAGAATAACAAGATAAACTCTTCCAGAATGTGCCTGGGTTGATAACCATAATGCTTCAGCAGAAAAGGCCAGTGGGCCAGCTTGAGAGAAAACCCAGTGGAGAATGGAAGGAACCAAAGTATGACATGACTTCAAAAAAATAAAAATCATTGACTTAAGAAAAAAAAACACACACACACAACACAGGATGGGTTTAAGTTCTAACTTTTAAGAATTCCATTGATCCCAGTATAAAATTTCATGATTTTTAAAACCAGGAGCTTTAAAGGAGCAAAGGCTGGCCTGCCAGAGGGAAGCCAAAACAGAAAACCTGATCTTAATCAGGCACTGGAGACTATAAATAGAAACAGGTGTCCAAATAGAAGCCAGAGAGTCCCAAATGAGAACCAGCCTTCGGGACACTGCCATCGGGGGCTGCCAAGGAAGCCGAGAAAGTAGCAATTGTTGGGGGTGTGCCTGAAGAATAGAAAGTGTACCTCCTGACAGGGAGCATAGTTCCCACTAGAGGGCCAAGGGAACTCACTTCAAAAGAAGACAGGGAGCTCAGGAGAATTTTCACATGAGCTGCAATCAGAACAGCAGTCCTGACTTTGTGGGTGTCCTTCGACTGGAGGGTCCGGAACCCGTCCAAGTCTATAAGCTTTGAAGGGTGAATTTCGCAAAGATGATGGAACTGCTCCCTGCTATGAAATGGGAACTGGGAATTACTGTCCTCAAGTGTTTAAAAATGCCCAGGAGGAAAGAGGATGGTACAAAGGGCAACAGGAGCGCAGTGATCCACCTGCGCACCCTTTACTCGGCTCTTGCAGCCAGGGCAGGAGGTGCTTTTATGCAGCCAACAGGAACTTGTGTCAGGGTTCTGCTGTGAAAGCTAAAATGTGTCAGGTATGTGGCAGACAAAGAAACCTTAACAGGTCTGTTTCTTGAGAAACTGCAAAAAGAAATAACTAAGTCATAATTTTGAGAAGCAGCTACACATAGAGCTTGTTAACAAATTTTGATAAAGTGTTTCTAGAATTTCAACTGTAGTGAAGGTTAGTTGAATTACGAGAAAAAAAAAAGAAGAGAAGAAAAATTATCACTGCCTTAAAAACTTCTGAATTCCAGGAAATGCGCCTGAAATGATGCCTCTTAGAACTGGAGGTGGATTGAAAAGTGCCTCAATGGGCAGGTACATGCAGAGACACTGCTGTGCTCCAAGTACCACATTGCCCCCCAGCAAAAGGAAAATAATGCTGAGGGGGCTGGCTTATCTCAAGAAGTCTCTCAGCACTGCGAGGGGAATGTCAAGTGAAAACCCAGAGAGCAGGTACTGGTTGACAGACTTTGGTGCTGGCCATGGACAGCAGCACTACAAAGCTAATTAATGTTCATGTTGCCCAGAGCAGCTCTGAAGAGCTCTCCAAGGAGAAAGTTACTACATGCAGGAATGGATGAAGTGTCAACTGGACTTGAACCCATTTAGCTCAACACACGAGAGCTAGCTGGGCCTGCTGTACCCTAAAAGCAGCAGAAGGGCTACTATACCCCAGTTGAAAACAAAGAGTGCTGGGTTGTTTTGGTGGTTTTGGCCCTGCCAACTCCCCCTCGAACACGGTTGAATGAATACATGTACTTGTCCTGGGCTGCGATGGCAGTGCTGGGGGAGGTGTCCCCCAGCTTGGGTGACCCCTATCTCTGTCCTTCAGCACATGTGTGCATCGCCTCGAATCAGGCTCCTTCCCATCAGCACCGTGTAACACCCATTTGCTTGATTCCTGTACTGTGTCTGCCCACAACTTGCCAAGGACCATTGCTTGCTGCTGGACTATTCAGCAGCACCGACTACTGTGTAATCATTAGGAACAAAAATCAGGAAACAGAGCCACTCGGTACCAGCTTTTAGGCAACCTGTCACATCTCATCAACCCCCTAAGGTCATCACAGTCTTGTTCAGCCTGTGTCTTCTCAGACACAGGTGACAGCTGGCAGCCCAGGGGCAGGTCTGAGGGTGTCCCGACTCACCCGTCGCCCAAGGATCTGGTTGATGGCCGCACTCTCCTTGAGCGTGCACTCAGCCACGACGTTGGCTCTCATCTCCTTCATGTACAGCATGAATGCGTTCAGAGGCTTCTTAATGTGAGGTCTTTTGGGTTCCTGTTCCTTCCGCTGTTCATGCTGAGGCTTCCTAAAGGGGTGTGGGGGGGTGGAGAGAGCCTGATTACACACACCCCAGACACACACACACACACACACACACACACACACGCCTGAGCATGGGACAGCTCAGGGCTCCTTGTTTCGGCTTTGGTCTGAGAACTTCCAGCCACAGAGCTTGGGCCATGGCCCAGCACCATTTCTTGCTCAGAACCAGGGCTGATGAGGAGACTTGAGAACCCATGAAACCTCAGGTTCCTTCATGCAAGTATGAATGGGCCCTGCCTGCATTTACAGAGTGCTTAGGGACCACCACACAATCCCTGACACCCCACACTGAAGAAACTCAATGGTGGATCTCTTTAGGGCATAATCACCATCTCACAAGGTCCCTGGAATCTGGGCTGGGCCTGCCTCTCTTTCCCCTTGGTTCAAAGCTGCTTTAGCGGGTCAGCAGGTAGCCACAGTTTGGAGACCTGCTTTACCTGCTCCTGAAGGGGTGCAGCCCATCAGCGTACAAGTGTCTGGGCATAGTCCTTCCATCTCAAGGTGTGGCCCACTATTTCAGGGTACGCCCCCCAATCTCAGAGGTCTGTGGTAGGTCACGGTACTCACACGTGCATTAGGTCGCTGTCGGTGTGGGGGTGCTCCTGTTTGACCTGAGGTGTTACAATAGCTGGGTGGGGGATGCCAGTTGCGTGAGGACCGGGAGGGCCAGGGATCATGTGATGGGGAAACCTGCAAAGAGCAGAGTGTAGCATGGAGTGGCGAGCAGCCTCCTGGACCCGACTGAGCCATCCTCTCTTCCTGGAAGCAGGTGCGTAGTCTCTGAGACAATCCCTTGTGCCACCAACTTGCTTCCCAAAGCAACACCATCTAGCATTTCTCCTGGGAGGGCCCCCGACACAGGACTAAGAGGTGGGAAAGTTGCTTCTCTTGCAAAGTAGCAAAGATTTTCACTCAGGGCACTCTTAAAAATAGCCCACAATACTAAGATTCACTTTAGAACCACCAATATACCTAAGCAGGTCAGTGTGTTAGATACATGCCCTGGAGCAACTAAGAAAACCAGGCAGAGGGGCCCGGGAGATAGCATAGAGGTAAGGCGTTTGCCTTTCATGCAAAAGGTCATCCGTTCGAATCCCAGTGCCCCATATGGTCCCCCGTGCCTACCAGGAGCAATTTCTGAGCATGGAGCCAGGAGTAACCCCTGAGCACTGCCGGGTGTGACCCAAAAACCAAAAACCAAAAAAAAAAAGAAAAGAAAAGAAAATCAGGCAGAAGTCCCTGCACCTCCTTAATATCATGCAAAACAAGTGTCTTCACAGAAAGAAAGCTCGGGAGAGCTACTGTGAAAACCAGTGAGGCCAAGGGAAGCGGTTTTATTCCTGCCAGGACGGTTCTGCAGCTGAGGATGGGTGGCTGCCAGTCTCCCAGCCTGCACCCTCAGATGCTGAGGGCTTATGGTGAAGACTTGGGAGGGTGACCACTGTCCATCCATCTTTCTGGCACAAGGAGAGTGCACCATGCGGGACAGGAAACAGGGCAGCCTTGGAAGCGGCCCCAGGCAGGCCAGGCCTTGCCTCAGCCCTTTGCTCCTGATTAAACACTTGCTGGGCATTGACTTCAGCAACACTCTCAGCCTTTTCCTCACAGCCCATAAAACTAATCCCTCCCCCTGGGAAGAAGATACATGATACATGATACTTCGGGAAACATCTCTAAAATGCGAACAGACATGATAAAATACAAATGCTTGAGAAAATGCTTCTCTGCTGAGTCAATGGTTTGCAGAACTGCTGGGTGCTTGCCGTGTTTGTTTATTTTTCCGTCCGTGAGAAAATACCATCAGTGGGTTGTTCTTAGGATGATGAAGAGTGAAAGTACTCTGAGGGGGGGATAAGGGTGCAACCTGGTCCCTCTCCTATAACCAGGTAATCCCATGCTTGCAGAGGAAAAATAGTTTTAGAACACATGGAAACTCACGGAAGAAATTGAAAATTTCAGCCCCAGAGGGAAAAGTGAGGGTTCCCCAGACTGTGGCGGAGGCCCCAGTGTGCCCCAAGAAAAGCCACATGGAGAGCAAAAGCGTCACACAGCAGGCCCCGGAGCTCCAGGCCACTGGCACCACATGTCCCACACTAGGACTAGACTCATGTGGGTGGCAGCCAGGGTGGGGGACCCCCTTTTCCCCACAGCCTACCCCCCTCAGGTCCTTCAAACACTGTTGATGTGCCTGACAGACTTTCTGGGATGCCCTGGTGCCCTTTCCTACAGTTCCTGTGGGCTCTGACCATGGGAGCACCACACTCTTGGGAAGCACTGCTAGGGGACAGAGGGGACACCTAGTGTGGGAGCAGGCGTGTGGAGACAGACGCGAGGCGGCCCGCACCCCCTGCGACCCCAGGCAAGCAGAGGCGCAGATGCAAGCAGCTGAGCAGCAGGCCCTGGGCCCCTGCACCCCACCTACCTGGACATGGAGGTGTCAGCTGACAGTGAGGACGGGTAGGGCTGCCTGAATCCCCCCGACATGGGATAGACAGGCGGACCTTGCCTGAGGCCACAGAAGAAAGGAACCGTCAATGACCACACTCGTCACCACCACAGCGGGGCTGGGAGTGGGGACTTAGGGGGGCTGGCTGGACACAGAGGACAGGGATTCTCCGGGCCCGAAGCTCCTTCCTGCCTCTCCTCCCCCCACACACACACCCTGGAGCCCAGATGTCACTGCATAGACATGGGGAGATGATCACATCAGATTGGATGGGGTCTTTACTGGAACCCTTGAGATTTTCAGAGAAGGCAAGATGGGGCTTGGCATTTGCATTTGTGAAATAAAAAGAACAAATAGAGTTGTCCCATTCACAGGTGACCAGGTTCCATCCCCAACACCATGATGTCCCCAAGTCCAGCCTACCAGGTGCACAGCTAAGTGTGGCTCCAAAACAAGGGAAAAAAAGAGCTTCAAAGCATCACACTTCCCCCTGCCCCAGGCCTAAGTTCCCAATGGCCCACAGAGAGCCCCCACCTACCCCACCCCCAGTCTGGGCCAGGTCAGACTTCCAACACTGTGGGCCCCTGTTCCAGATATGGGTAATGGGAACTTTGGAAGATCCACTTAGAAGAATGTAAGATACATCTTCCCCAAACCTATGTCCTTTACCTTTACAATTTAAAAATCTAAAAGCAGCAGTAAAAAGTTCTTATAGATAAGAAAACAGCACTTGAATTTTGAAAAACAAACCCAAACCAATCAACTTTCCTCTCCAACCCCACCCACCCATAGACCAGCTTCTCTCCTGAACTAAGACTGATAAGTGAGTTTCTTTCTAATACTCATCTACCTCACTTGTTTATTTACAAGCTAAATATTCTGTGTGTCTTATGTTCATGAGACAAAAACACGTTATTCAGAAGAAACTGAAAATCCACCATGAGAGGCTCTGAGCTGAACATATGCCCAAAGCCACGAACTAAACCCATAAAGCTCAGCTTCAAACAGCAACTGCTGCATTGTCATTCTCTACACATATTAGCAGGCTGGTCCAATCCATTTCAAAGTCTGCCTGTTTTTAATATCCTAAGTGGGAACAAAATAAAGTCAGCACTTTGCTTGTTGATGTAAAACCTCTCTCAGCTCCATGAGATTTCTTATTCATAAAGCTCATTCTAAAAAGCAGAGAAGGTCTTACCAGCCAAGAGGTGGGGTGATCTGTCCAACGCCGCCCGGAGACAGGGGGTAGAAGGTGGGGATCTCAGGGGCCGCAGGGTGCCGGGACATACCTGCTAGCAAGAACCACAGGGAGGTGAGTTCTCACATTCTTACCTCCTCGTACTTTGATTCAGAGCAACCCAGCTACCACCAAATGCTCTGGAACGAATTTCTGGAACGAAATATTTGCCGATAGATTCCACTAAGCAGAATAGATTCTGTTAGCTTTAATCAAGATTTCAGCCACTAGGAAAGCAGGCCAGGAGACAGTGCATCTTAGATCCCACAGGAGTAAAGTGAGGGCAGCTGGTGTGTTGCAGAAAGTCTCCATTCAAAGTCAGGCCTCTGTGGGCTGGAACCAGAGCACAGCAAGCAGGGCAGGGTGCTTCCCTTCCATGCAACTGACCTGGGTTCCACCCCTGGTACCCTATGCGGTCCCCTGAGTCTACCCCTGACCACTCCCAGATATGACCCCAAAAAACAAACTAAACCATGATGATGCTGTTGTCTTTATAACCTCACTGTTTAGGAGTGGACGACTTTCTGTGGTGAAAAAAAGGGATGCACTATAGTGCATGGTAGGAAATGGCAAACTTCATGGCTGGCCTGCCTGGTGCTGGAGATGAGGTAAATCAACACTTCAGTATTTTCATGGGCTCCTTTATGAGCACACAGATCTAGGGGCTGTGAGACCTCTGAGGATCAGAGATTAATTAGGAATCATCTTCAGCCCCATAATGGCCACACTTGATATGATTCATCTAGTCTCTGCTACTTGGGCTACAGCTAAGCTTTTCATTGACTTGGGCCCTCTGGGCTGAGGTCGAGCTGATCAGGATTAGTCTCATCCCACAGAAAATGGGGGCCACCAATTTGTTCCTGGAGCCCACACTCCCTGGAGTAAGCTGCCCTCTGTGTGCCAAAGCCCCTCCAGATGAAAGGCCTGATCTTTCACAGAAGATCACAATGTGTACAGAAATGCAGACTAGAGAAACAGTTCAGCTAATCTGAAGGAAAGACCTTGCGAACAGCAGGAAAGCCATGACTTTCCTGGACACAGAAACTGAATTTTCAAAACCCCTCCCAATTTTTCTATCAAAAGACACATTCCCAGGCCAGCACACCATGTGCATACTCACTGGCTGACTATGGGGTATGGACGCAGTTGGGGACAGGAGAGATGCTAAGTCTTTTCTCTTGAGGCATTTTTTTCATTTGTGCTTTTTGGGCCACAGCCAGTAGTACTCAGTGGTCACTCCTGTGGAGCTCAGGGGACCTTATGGGTTATCGGGGATTGAACCCAGGTCAGCCACTTGCAAGGCAAGTGCCCTACCTGCTGTACTGTCACTCCAGGCCCCACAGTTACAATTCTTTAGAAAGGTATGGTGGGGAAGGGGCCAAAGCAATAGTACTGGAGTTAAGGTAAGAACCTTGACTTACATATGGCCCACCCAGATTTGATTGATCTCAACACCTCTAGAAGTGACCAAACACATTTGGAAGCGACCCACTTCCCACTCCCCACCGGGTGTAGATAAAGGTCTTTAATCTCTCAACAGATGGTCTTCACATGAGCCATCTCATGGGGTGTTTGTTGAATTTTGAGGCCATGTCTAGCAGGTGTTCAGGGGTTACTCCTAAGCTTTGCACTCAAGAATCACTCCTGGTAGGGCTCAGGGGACTATCTGGGATGTCGAGGATCGAACCCAGGTTGGCATCGTTCCTTCCCACTGTAGTCTCTCCAGTTATTGTTAATGAAATATCAGCTTCTATTTTTTATCACCCTGGGAGTTTTGCCTGGTGGGGTGGTCCAGGCAGTAGAGGGAGTCATGGGGTCCCACCATTAAATCCAGGGACTCTCTCCATTTGGTTGCCTGTAGTCCCTGAGATTAGTCATCACCCCAAACATCAGTACCTTCAGGAGTCAGTCCGTTTGGAAGAGGAACACCAGACCCTCCCAGAGAAACAAGGACAACATTGTAGAAACCTGAACTTGAAAACCATGATGAAGTCAGGGCCTGCCTAAAAGATCCTCTCCCTCAAACCCACACTCCCATTCACAGATGGGCAAACTAAGTGTTGGAGGGCTGGAGTTGCTAATCTTAGGCTGTTGCTTGGGATACAGAGGGATCCCTGGTGATGACATGAGTCTAGGGCCACAGCCTCATGCCCTGTCCTTGTCCCATGACATGAGTACCAGCCAGCCATGGAGCAGAGCAGACAGTGCCAGATTCAAGGCCCATTTGGTCGACCCTGGCAGGAGAGAAGATGCAGCATTTCTCTATGTCACATGCTACTTCTACACTGGGCCAAGATCTGGCCGTGTTGATGACAACCTGCTCCTATTTCAAATGCCCTCCCCCATGAGATATTCCCATCTAGGGCTCTGCAAACTTTCCTTTGAATCTATACTTGTCTTTTTAGTGTGATACTTAAGATGTTATTCATTCTGTTTCATAGTAAGTTGGTGCAAATGATTTCTAGTATGAACTTATACACTGCCGAGAAAAACACAGATTGAATTTCCCCATTCCCTGTAGCAAGGCAGGGCAGGCTCAGAGGGATTGCTCAATAAACAGTGCTCACTGATGGGACAAATTAACAAATGAAGGAAAAAGTGCTTCAACCAGCTCTTTCCTAGTGTTGGAACCAGATGACACGTCTATGCTGAAGACATGACGTGGCTTGGCTGAGGCGGAACACTTCCTGTTTTTTTCGGATCCTGGTTCCCAGAATTCCTGCAGAAGGAATTCCTGCAGAGAGGCATTGCCAAGAAGGCACCACCCTACACCTCCAAGGACACCGTAGCCTCAAATGTAGTCTCAGCAACGGGACTAGAATGTTTCTGATACCTGACTTGCTCACAGCAGTAGAACCTTAGAGACGCTTTTATGAGAAACTATGGATACAGATGAGCGATTCCGGAGATTGATTCTTCCCCTGGCTGATCTCTGAAGAAACTACATTAACTGTCCCTGTTCTACAAGGTCCAAAGGATGGGACCAGGGCTGCTATGGGAAATAAACACATCTGAGGAAGACGAAACATGCTTGTTCCATCATGGCAGACCTGGCAGACCTTTCTAACATCAAACTCAAGACAGTGAGGGAATGTAATGAAACGTTCTTTGGGTGTTGGGTTGAGGTTTGGTTATCCCACAATTCCCAGTAGGGAATGGGAAATCCCATACCCTCTATCCCCCCCTATCTGGGGAGGATGGAGAAGCTGGTTCAGTAGGAATTCCCGGCAATAAGTAATCCACACAGATTTGGAGGTTATGGCAGACAAGAAAACTCACACCGCAAGCTGTTGTTCACCCACAAGTCAATCGCTCCACCATGTGGAACCACAAGCCTAAATGACAGTTCAGCTCCAAAGATCTCCTGCCTCCCATTTATTGAGATCCAGTCAAAGGCTCTGCTCAGGGGAAGGGGGAAAAAGCCAGATGAAAGGCAATGGGAAAACAAGACCAAGAGAAAATAATTAAGATACAAATGAGAACTGTTTGGTACAAATGGGAACTATTTCAAAGGTTTCAATTTAACTCAGAATGGAACACGTGGGAGTTTCTCCAATTCTTATAGTAAGTAATGTGCTTCCTAACAGGAAACTCGCTTTCAGTTGTTTTCTTACAAATGGGGCCCTCCTGAGAGCACTGTGAAATTATCAGGTAGCCCCTTCTGGAAGGGACATGATCCTGTCGTGGCGTGGGGCTCTTTTGTTTGGGGAGGGATTTTAAGAACTAAAATGAACCAGCATCTCTGGCCCAATTTCAACCACTACTAACCCACTGAACTATGAAGATTCTATGAAGATTCAACTCAAAAGGCAGGTGGCAGGAGGAAGAATGAAAGTGAGTGACCCAATGAGATTTGTGCTGACCCTTTTGATAACGAAATAACTCGGAAGTCAAACCCATTGGTTCTTTTCAAACCAGAGTCCCCAATCCTCACTCAGATCCATGTGCTAGGCCCTTAAACGCCAGGACATAATATGTCTTTGAAAAGTCAGGAATATTTGTTTTCAAACAAGCACAAAGATCTTGTGGAGAAGAAAGCAAGATTCGCAACGGCGTTTAAGACAAAATCAATTCAAAGACACTGAAGAGAACAGTGTCTGGCTAAGACCTACCACCATCATCTCTAACTCTGAGACAGAGGATCAAAGAAGAAAAAGGAAAACGGGCTAGGGAGCAGAGGAGAAATTAAGATTAGTACAATGAGGTAGGGAAGCTCAAAAGTCCTTGCCTTTTTATTTATTATTTGTTTTGGGGTCCACACTTAAAGTTCTCAGAAATTACTATTGACTCTACACTCAGGAACCGTTCCTGGTGGACTCGGGGGACCAAATGGAATCCCAGGGATCACACCAGGTTGGCCATGTGCAAAGCAAACACCCTCCCCATTGTGCTATTGCTCCAGCCCAGGAAGAGTGCTTTAACCCCCGCACTATCTCTGCTCTAACCTTGCCTTTTCAGAACAGAGTTGGAAGAAAACAAGAGACGCATCATTGTTCATATGGGCATCGAGTCCATTTCTACCAGCTTAGACAATAGCCTGGCCCGCTGCAAGCTCTGGGACAATCTGAAGAATAGTCAAGCATAAAGCCTAGGGTGGTTACCCATACGTAGTTCACAGTGCCTACCCACTTCTATCATGGGAGCCAAGCTGCACGAACTCTGGAACATTCTTCTAAGGTGGCACACAGGTTCCAATCAACATGCCCCAAAGCGTGTGAGTGAATTTGGTAGAGAGAATACCATGAAAATAGGTGCTGCCTTCTCGCTCACTCAACCTTCTTGTTCTTTACAGGTCAGAAAGGGCTGAACACTGAGGATATGCCTGAGTGACAGCCAACCCTTTTGTCTGTTTACAAGATCCCAGTGTGAATCACAGGCAGAGAAGTTCCATCATCTGTCTACACAGGCAGCCCCTAGGCTAATCAGCCTTGCCCAATGTGTTCTTTTCTCAGCCCTCTTGAGCTTGTGTGCTGGGGATGAAATCGAAGAACTTGATTTAACACACACACACACACACACACACACACACACACAATCTAATTAAGAGTCATGTTGCTTTAATTC
>PVKC010012452.1:0-23646 GCA_004027635.1 Crocidura indochinensis
AAAAAAAAAAGAGTCCTCTGGGGGCCGGGCGGTGGCGCTGCAGGTAAGGTGCCTGCCTTACCGCGCTAGCCTTGGACAGACCACGGTTCGATCCCCCAGTTCCCATATGGTCCCCCAGGCCAGGGGCAACTTCTGAGTTCATAGCCAGGAGTAACCCCTGAGCGTCACTGGGTGTGGCCCAAAAACCAAAAAAAAACCCAAAAACAAGAGTCCTCTGTATGTCCTCCCTTTGGTGTATGGTTGGTTTCAACAGTTGGTTGGTCGTAGGTCATTTGTGTACCAGGTCATAATATTAGTGACACTAACTACTGTAACAGTCAAGTGTCTCAGTTTTATTACTTGGTACTGTTTTTGCACCCAGATTCAACAAAGTACTTTCAAGTAAGTGGACTCTATTAGACATAGTCACTTAAATGAGGGATGCAAAAAATCATCTTCTAAGTGACTTGAACTATGCACTTAAGGTCATCTTGGATGATATTGTTGACATTACACATGGCAAAAGAGCACAGAGGATTGATTTGTGTGCATCATCTTGGGTTCTTGGGCATAAAACCATGCAAACAAGTTTTTATGCGTCACAGATTTATAGATCTCTTAGCCTCTGTTCCATTGCTAAAATTAGAATATATGCACTCCTAACTGCAGAGGACTGAGAAATGCAGGTGTTTAGCTAAGAAACAGTGTCTGCTACATGGGGCTGAAGGACTGAGGGATTTCCCATTTTGCATTGAAGAGGATGTCTTTTATAAACAAACCCCAACCCCAACTCCATGTTTTTTTGCTGCTGGTAAAGATAAAATATTTCCTCTGGTGACTTATTCTATTTCAGAAGTCATTTGAAAATTAAAATGGAAAGTAGTATTTTGGTATCTTTTTCACCAGTATAATGAAGACAAAAAAAAAATAAATAAATAAAAAACTATTCCTTAACTCTATCCCCACCCCAATTTTTTTTTAAATTTTTTTACTACTGGTAAAGATAGAATGAAATGGTTTTCTTTGGTTACTAATTCTGTTTCAGAAATCATTTGGGAATGAATGGAAGGTAGTATTTTATTTTTTCCAGTACAATGAATATTGAAGAAGAAAAAAAAAAGAGAGAGAAAGCCAACTGTTTGAAGGCTTTTCTGCTAACATGATAAAATGCCATTTGTTTAGGTGATTTTGCCATTCTCTTCCCTTGTGAAATAACTGTATGAAATTCCCACAACCTCTTCTTCTCATTCCTGAGGCATCATTAAGTATTGCCTTTTGAGTTCCTGTACACCTATACTGGTTTAATTTCTTCAATTACTCATCCTAGCATGTTGAATATACAATTCAGAAGAAGGAGAGGTGGAAAAGGAAAAGCAGGAAAAGGAAGATGAAGTTGAATGTCATTGTAAAAGAATTACATGCTGAATAGTGCAAGGACAGGGGTGAGGTATTCTTTTCTACCTTGGGGATGGAGGAGAGATGGGGTGACTTTCTTTTTTAAGGAAAAAAGTTCCTTATAAGTCATCTTAATTATTTGTGTCTACGATTCTTCCTCCAGAGAGTGAGGTTGAGGAGGAAAAGCAATCTGTATGATCATATCCAGTATCTACTCTAGTGCTAAGCTCATATTAGGAATTTAGTGAATGAATTGCTTGAAGATATTTTTCCCCAGCAGTGTCTGGTACCCAGTAGGTGCTCTGTAAACATTTCTTGAATAATTGGTAATGATTTAAAGTGCTTAAATACAGGAGTTTGTTTCCTAACATCATGTAGTCCTCAGAACAATGCCATTGCAGCCCTAGGGGCTACCAGGATGGCCTAGAATGACCTGGGTAACATTTAGCACTTCAGGGCATGCGCAGCACCACAACCTTGGGCCTTTACATTGAACCCAGACTTCAAAGAATCACAAAGAGAGGTTTTGGGTCTCCTGGACACTTCTTGAAAGGACCCCGAATCCCAAATGCAAATACCATTATCTAACTTGAATGAATTTTCAATTAGAGGTAGTCCTAAGTATTACCTATGCTCATTGTGTCATAAAGGACAAGATTGGGGGGGGGGGCTTCCTATAAGTTTATTTTCATGGGATTTTTTGATACTAAAAAAGTCTCAAATTTTTTGTTTGGGGAATTTATTATACACATTCATTGCTTCCATTTCTGCTTATCTGTATTTTGACCCAAAATATGTAAGTATTTTCTACAGTAATATTATGACCCAGTGACCAATGTATTACAAGTTCAACTGGCCTTGCACGATGGAATGACTTATTCACGTGTAAATTTTTAATTTTCACATTGACATGCTGCTTCACTTCAAACTACCTTTCTGAAGACAAGCACATTTTTACCTTCTATAACTTTTTCATCCCTCCTGCCATGGTGCCTTCTCTCTCATCCCTTAGCCATTCTGCCAGTGCCAGCTGCCATGACCTCATATAAAAACAGGCTCCAGTCTGCTTAGTCCTTTTCCTTGTACTGTGTATATCTAATCCTTGCTTATGATATTTTTTTGAATTAGGGGTTCAAGATGGTGCTTTAAAGCCAGACATAAGTGTATCTTCTTATAGCTATGAAATTAGGGATAAAGAAGCTGAGAGCCCTTTAAGAGCCTACTTTTCAATCAGCAAGAGGACAGGTTAAAAAAAGAAACACAATTTTAAGGAAATTTTCATATTAGAAAACATTTTTCATTGATATACTTGAGTAAGAATTTAATTCATTATCTCTGCAAATACTTTGCCTTTCCTAAGATTCTGTAACCAGGAGACAAACTATATGGTTGGAAATAAAGTATTCGGCACAGACAAGTTTGTGCAAGCTTACTGAATGAAGAGATAGGCAGATGAGCAAAAAATAGAATAGTAATGGTGAGGGTATCCTGGACTCTGTTTTTGTTGTTGTTTTTGATGAATAGGAATTATATACATATGTATATATATATTGTTTGTTTGTTTTGTTTTGTTTTGTTTTCCTAAGAGCAAGAAAATGCCATTTCAGAAAGATAGATCCACCTTTCATATTGATCATTACTAAGAAAACACCATTAGTGTTTCAGCCTAGTGCCTAATGGCATTTTAATTTTCATTTCATGATTTTGTGGGACTGATTATATGTATCAAAGGAAATAAATGATTATCAGGAGTGCATGTATTTTAGTTCCTTATTATTGTGCTAGAATTCTAAAAAGGCTCATAATAATTTTCTTGCCCACTTATTGTCATATTGCTAATATAATATAGTGGATTTTTTGTTTGGTTACTTGGTTTTTGGTCACACCTGGTGGTGCTCACGGGTTACTCCTGGTTATTTGCTCAGAAATTGCTCCTGCCAGGCTCAGGGGACCATATGGGATGCCAGGAATTGAACCTGGGTTCATCCCAAGTCGGCTGCATGCAAGACAAATGCCCTACCACTGTGCTATCACTCTGACCCTGTTGCTAATATATTATGAACAAATTGATGTTAGCCACATTTAATAAAAGTAACATTGTAGTAATTATCCTAAATTTATCTTCAACCATAAATAATAATGAATGGAATATTAAAGTTACAAGTTATAAAGCTATTAAGGTTTCGGGTTTAAACAATTATGGTCTCTGTGTTTTTCTCATTGATAGTTCTACAGACTTACTCCTGATCATTTATTTTATTATTGTCAGTAATGAAGCAGTGAAAGGTAGAGAATTAATTTTGTATTTTCTGATTCAACTTTATAGGGGAAGATGGTAAAAGGAATGGGAGGTGCCATGGACCTAGTGTCCAGTGCTAAAACCAGAGTGGTGGTCACCATGGAGCACTCCGCAAAGGTAATGCTTACTATTTTGGGAAACATAATATACCAAAGTGTGCTATTACAGGTTACATGACTGTGATTACTGTTGTTTATAAATATTTAAATATTTATTGCCTGTTATGTCCTCAGCACTGCTAGGATTTTATTATCACCAAAACTAGAAAAAGAGGCCAACTTGAACTCTGAAAAAACAGCTGAGATCACTAACTTTGTGAAATGGAGAGATGTGGAATTGGGGCAGGGAAGGAAAAGTGATGGAAATTCTTGGACACTTTGGTGGTAGTTAGAGATACAGTAGCTTTATACACTAAAAGCATAAACATTAACACCAATGTAGCCATGTAATCTCAATAATAAAGAATATTTTGGAAAAAGATCATTGATGACAAGGATAATTAACTTATAGTAATGAAGATGGTAAAAATGTTGAATACTTAGAGTAATGGAGATGGTAATAATGTTGAATACATATATGAATAAAAAAGAATGAAATATATATGAATATATGAATGAAAAATACAAGAATACATATATGTTGCATACATATATACATCAATACAATGCTAGCTACTATTTTTTAGTTTACTATGTGCACTCTGGGTGTTCTTGTATATATAAATCCATGAACTTCAAGTGAAAATGTATTATGGCTTTAGAAGTTACTTCAGAGAGGTTATTAAATAGAAGCTGTATATTCATGGAACTGAGATCAAAATTTTTTTTCTTTGTTTTCTAGTTTTCTAGCGAACAGAACTCAGTATTATTTTCTTATTTTCAATCGACTGTCTTTGAATTAACAAAGCTTATTAATAACTTTCCTATACTGAATCCACAGGCTGCTGCTGATTTGCAATTTTGATACTAGATGGTTCCTTTTTCAGTTTCTACGCTCTTTACTCATTATTTTCTTTTAATAATTCATAGTTTTTAGACATAGTCTACCTGTTTGTTCCTGACATCTGCTAATTTTTATGGAAGTGACATGTTTTAATTTTGTGATAACATTAGTAGGAGAGCTTAGAACTCTGGAAGATTTTTTACATCAAACTTGCTTCCCAGAGGAGATTTCTATTATAGAGTAATACATATCATGAAGTAGTATAACTATGATTGCTGTAAAAACATGAAATGATCATAAATTAGTCAGTAAAAGTGAGAAGTGAGCAATGATACACAAATAGGGAACAATAGAAGTGCAGCTAACTCTAATTGAAAGACCAATGCATGCAAGTCTTTCATTGTGGATGCAAAAGGATGCCAAGATTGCAAATCAAGTACAAGTCTTTACAGAACATAATGTCTATTTGGAGAAAATGCTTTCCAACTTTTCTATTGTTGTTACTTTAATGTTGATGCATAGGCACTGTATTCTGACTCATTTCAGATTATTTTTGTGTGTTGACTTTCAAAACATTAAGCCTGTATTTAGAAAATTTCTCTCTGTCTTTTTTTTTCCCTCTAAAGCCTTTTCTTTCTCATTAGCTGTATTTTCTGATAGAGGAAAGAAAATGGTGCTTTAAACTTTGGATTAGAAATTCCTTTATAAAAAAAATAAAACAAAGAAAGGAATCCTTTCTGAGTTTTAGACCAGAATTAAAGTTGAGAATATTCCCCTAGATACTCTTTTTTAATGAACATAAAAACCACATTTATTTGTGATTAAAATAAGGATTGATTTATTTTGGGGGGGGGGGGCACACCCATTTGATGCACAGGGGTTACTCCTGGCAAGCACTCAGAAATTGCCCCTGACTTGTGGGGACCATATGGGACACCCGGGGATCAAACCGCGGTCCTTCCTTGGCTAGTGTTTGCAAGGCAGACACCTTACCTCTAGCACCACCTCGCTGGCCCCGATTTATTCTTAATAGTTCACTTATCTTGAAAACTAACTAGAACTCAGAACAGTGTCATGAATAGATCACATGTCGGGAAATAAAACAAATTTCAATAAAAATCAAAAACTTGAAATTATGGCAAGTGTCTTTTTCAACTATGTATGAGGTTATAAAGCAACTAATGAAGAAAGCTGACAAGTAAATGTAGACATTTAACACTGCTGTTGACTAGCCAAAAAAAGTCAAAGCAGAAATTAAGGAATATCAGGAGTCAAGAATGAAAAATATGATATTGGAATCTTTGGGATTCCAGTATAAATCAAAAGCAGTAGTAAATAAGTTTATTGCAGTGCAGGCTTATTTCGAGAAACAAGAAAAATTTCAAATAACTAACTTTACATCTAGCAGAGGGACTGAGGGTAGGAAGGAAGAAAGAAAGAAGACAAGGAGGAATAAAAAGGAAGATCAATGAAACCAAGAGTTACTGTTATTTTTTCAAAAATTGACAAAATTGAAAAAGGGCTGAGCACATGCCCGGCAGGTTTGAGACTTGAATCTCATCCCTGTCATCATATAACCCCGAAACAATACCAGGTGTGGCCCTGTTGACTCCCAAACACCATCCATCATGCCTGGAACACCAGAGCTCTAAGCCTGAAGGACCTAGTAAAGAAGCAAGATAAGGGAACTTTTAGCGGCCAAACTAAAAAATACATAGAAAACACATCAAAACAAATTGAAGAAAGATGTGAAGAGGAAGAGGCTGATCTCATGCTGATCTACATTACAGTAGCGACAAGCAGAAGAATGAACATTGAGGAAAGAGTACACAAAGAGGGGGCCGGAGAGATAGTATGAAGGTAGGGCATTTGCCTCGCATGCAGAAGGATGGTGGTTCGAATCCCGGCATCCCATATGGTCCCTATAGCCTGCCAGGTGCAATTTCTGAGTGTAGAGCCAGGAGTAACCCCTGAGTGCTACCGGGTGTGACCCCAAAACAAACAAACAAAATAAAGAGTAAACAAAGAAAGGACCATCCAGGAAAGACCAAACTCTTGCACTGCTGGACCAGTTTAAATCTAAACTCATTCAAGCAGTTGCTGAAACACTTGCAAGTGGCATTTCTGAAATATAGGTAGAAGATGTTGAAGGGTGGATAACATATGCTTTAATTTGAAGATAAATGCTGGAAAATGAAAGATGCAAGCATGCAAGACCTCCGAAACATCAGAAATTTGTGATTCTTGGAATCCAATGAACAAAAGAAGGAAAGAAAGCAAATATATGATGAGAGAGCAAAAAGGGAAAGAAGATAAAATAACAATAGCAATAACTAGAAGTAGCTGGAAATGTGCCTGCAGTAAATGTTTTATTACAGCCATTGTTCTCTATAGCATCACTCAAGGGTGTGAAAAGAAGTATTTTGAATGTCTGTTTTGAATGTATTTTGATGTCTGGTTTTGAAAAATTTTAAGTAAATTGTGGGGTGACCTAAGCAAGTGTTTTTGGTTATTTATGTTTTTTCCCCCTGTTAGTCTTTTATATCACTGAACTGAAATAAATTCACATTCCAGTTTACATGTTAAAAATAAAATCAGAAAAATTGGCAAACTGTTGAATGACTCAATAAGGAGAAAAGAAAAAATAGAAATAAAACCAGAAATGAAAGAGATGACATTATATTGTCACCACAGATACTAAAAGTCATAAATTACTGTGACCATCTGTATGAACAAATTGCATAGTGTAGGAGAATTCGATAAATTTCTTGAACTATATACCCTCTCAATTGAATCTTGAGGAAAGAAAAAAACCTAGAAACTATTAGGGAACTATTGTAGGTAACTGAAAGTGGAAAGGCATTTTGTTCTCATGGATTGGTAGAATCAGTATTGTCAGAGTGGCCACTCTAAGCAATATGGAGACTTAAAGTAATTCCTACTAAAATGATATAGCATTTTTTAAAATAAATTAGTAAAATGTTTTTTGTTGTTGTTCTTTTTTTTTTTGGTTTTGGGGCTGCACCTTGTGGTCTTCAGGGGTTATTCCTATCTATGTGCTCAGAAATTAATCCTGGCAGGCTCAGAGGACCATATAGGATTCTGAGGATCTAACTAACACAGGTCGACCGTGTGCAAGACAAACATCCTACCTACCATGCTATCATTCTGACTCCCCAAAATTCTAAAATTTTTAATAAATTAAGAACTCTTCTGAGAAGAAGAATAAAAGGAACCAAACCAGGTTGTATTCTTGCTAACTTTAAACTATTGTGATGTTAGAAATCAAAACAGAACAGCATTTGAATGAAGCAGAAACCCAGGATTAATGGAAATGAACATCTAAAAATAAAGCTACACAGATATGGGCAACCAATTTATTACAGGATAATGAAGTCCATACAGTGGAAAAAGTAAAGTCTGTTAGATAAATTATACTGAGAAAACTGAAAAGCCACAGCAGAAGAATGAAAGTAGACTGCTGTCTTATACTGTCTTATATAAGGTCTGAACTCATAAAATATTTAAGAATATATAGGTGATTAGCTTTTTAACACTGATTTTGATGATGTTTTTGAAAAACATGTCAAATAAAACATTAGAATCCAAAGTATATAAACAGCTCAGACAAATTAAAATCATCAACCCTAAAACTGTATATCATCAACTTTAAAACTGTATAATCTGAGTAAATTGGGCAGATGATCTAAATAGACATTTCACCAGAAGGTCAATAGGGACCTGATAAGTTGTTCTACGTTGTTAATCATCAGGAGAGAGGAAATCAAAACATAATATTTTACTTTATATCAGTTAAAGTAGTTCTTATGAATCATAAAGATACAGTAATTATACTTAATGTATCTGGAGAAAAAGGTATACAAAAAGAATCCCTAATACCACATTAGTGAGAGGACAAATTTGTGCAGCTCAAGAAAAATATGTGTTTTTTTTAATTGAATTACTACATGATCCAGTAATCTCACTTCTGAGTATTTACTTGAAGAACATGAAAACAGTAATTTGAGAAGAAATATATGCCCCTATATTTATTTTAGAACTATTGAAGTAGCCAAAATAAGGGAGCAACCAAAGGCAAAAGACAGATATTTGGATAAAGATGATATGGCGTAGTCCTCAGCTCAGAAATCCTCAGAGCATCCCATTTTAATTAAAATCGAAAGTTCTTACTATTGTTTCTTAAACTCTATGATTTATTCTATATGTGGCCTTTTCTCCTTTTGCCCACCTAGCTCCAGCCATACTTTCTTCCAGGAAGTTTCTATACTATTTGTTATTCTTCTATCTCAGGGACCTTGCACTTGTTATTTTTGTGACTTTTACTTGATACCTGCATAGCTTGCTCCTTCATTATAGTAGATCTCAATTCAGAGTAATACAGGTGTTCTCCCTGAATATATCCCTTTTCTTTTCATGATCCTTCATTCTTTTCTTCTCTGGACTGTCAACTCCATGAGAGCAGAGGCCCTGCTTTTCATTAGCACTAAATAAATTGAATAATGTTTGGTGCATATTCAGACTAAATAAATACTAGTTAAATTCACCAATACTTGAAATATTTTTATTTAAATGGACAAAATGTTCAACTTTGTCCGGTACACATTTGCTGTCTCCATTTCATCACTACAATGCTCTTATGTGTTCAATTTTAATGTTTCCCTTGTAAAAACAAACTGAGTTTCATAGACAAAAGTGAAGTAGAAAATTAAGAAGAAAAAGCAAGCCAAGAATTCATGTATTCTGCCTGTGGACCTTTATTTTTTGCCAAACTTTTCTGTCTCCTAAGTACCATCACTACTAACAATAAAGGAAATGTTTTGTTTTCAGTATTATGTGCAGGAACTATGTTCCTAAGGGTAAATACCTTAAGAGCACAAAAGCAAAGAAATTCAATCATAGCATTCTTTTATTTGAAACAAGTAAAGCTTAGCTATCTGTTTTAGAGAATATAAATGTGAGTCCAATTTCCAAAACATTTTAGTTTTATTATACTAGCAGGTTTGTATTGGAAGAAATAAAAAAAAACATAACTATATTTTAAATATTTTGGAATAATATTTGTATTATAACCTATCTTGATGGTGAAGGCATCCTAGAGTAATCTTGAATTTTTTGTATCTTCTGCAGTGAAGAATTATAAAATGTAAATTAGTTTTATTAGTTCTGTTTATTTTGAATCAGACTATTAACAAAATCTTGTCATCTGAAAGACTAAAATAATATTTTACTGAAAAACATCCTTTAGATAAATTTTGGTAACATGATCTCAAGAAAGTGTTTTGTCAGGGTAATTCATAATTATTTATAGTTTCAGCTGATTTAATTTTTCCATACATAAAAATTTGATAAACTGTTTAATGAAACTCTTTAGTGGCTAGTATCTATTTGGGGAAAAGAAATTAATTTTATAAAAATGAATCCTTGCAAAGTCTTCATTTTTAGTTTCTCCATTAATAAAGTCATTGCCAAAAATATACTAATGGTGGAGGGACTGCAGAACATAGTTCAACAACCAGTAAAACTCTTTAAAATTTCCTTTAGAATTTAATTAAGATAATAAATTTAAGTTTTGTAACTTTGTGGGGAGGTTTGGGCTACACTCGATGGTGCTCAGGGATCACTCCTGGCTCTGTGCTCAGAAATCTCCTGGCAGTTCCAGGGACGATATGGGATGCCAGGGTACAAACCCAAGTCTGTTCTGGGTCATTTGTGTGCAAAACCCATGCCCTACGGCTGAGCTGTCTCCCTGGCTCCAAGATTTATAGCTAACTATCTATCTTTTTTATTTTTGTTTGGTTTGGTTTGGTTTTGGGGGATCACTGACATGTGGTCTTACTCAGAACTCAAGGCTTACTTTCTTATGACTGTTAAGGGATCACTCCAGATGGGACTCAGGGGACTGTACTAGCCAAGGATGGAACTCAGATCAGCTATTTATAAAGCAGGCACCTAATACTCTGTACAATGTCTCTGACTCCAGATTATCTTCTTCACTTTTTTTTTAAAGAAAAACAGTGCTAATAAACTTCGTCCAGTACCACAAGAAATCATAAATGGAGGAAGTGAATAATCACTCTTATTTTAGAGCTTTGCCATGCTAGGGAAGAGATGCTGGGATGTAACCTTTAGAGAGAAGATAAAAGACTATGAGAAAGATTTTTGTATTATATTGAAGAAAAATGACCTTCTATTCTAGGATCTCAAACCCCTGAAGACTGTTTTCAGGGAAATGGCTTGCTCTGTGTATTGTTTCCCCTCGAGAATGTGCCTGTAACCACAAACTGTTATTACATCCACATATAAAAATCACTTGTAATTGCAACTGCCCTTTGCTTCAGAACTAGCAAATATTTCCACTCAGCTCCACATGTACTATACTGGAATCGCTACCAAATAGGTGCTATATAAAGGCCAGAAATATCCCATGAGGATAGACTTGGTGTGAGTGATACCATCACTGTGTCCTTTCATTCTGTGTACCTTGAGTTTGTTTATTTAGAAAAGCCCATTTTCCTTTTCTGTGTACCACATCAGTCATTGCAGTGATTTGAGAGCATTGTATTTTGTAACACAATTCCTACTATTTCATATTTATGGGAGAGAGAGAGAATAAAGCAGATCTATATGAAGAAGAGAAAAGCAAGGGACAGTTATGTTCAGGTTCTTTTCATCTTTTGCAAGCCTCAAGGGAGATCTGTCACAGGTTTCATTGTGCTACTATCCACAGTATTCTGTTTGTTCAACATATTAATACAAGCCTTGCAGCTTTAGAGGGGAGCAGGCAGGAATGGTAGAATAAATGCAAATGCTGTTTTTCTTTGTTTATAAATGTATGTATTTCATACTGCAATGTGAGGTGTCTACTTTCCCCTTTGATCAAGATTCTTTCTCCCCAAGTATCATTAGTTCCTCTGCATACTTCTGCCAGCAACCATTTTTTTTCCAGTGAACTCAGAAATGTTGTGAAAGTACAATACCTATTCTAGGACTGATAGGTAGTAACTTCTGGTTGACCATTAGCACAGTCAGTTCATGGAAGTTGATAGGCCCAACTCAGTTGGGGTTCTTCAAATGAGAACTGCAATAATAAGTTGAAGTACTCAGATAGCTTTGTTTAGCACTGTGTTTTGCTTAGTACTACACTCACCACTGCAAATATGAAGGTTAAGTATTTGAGCTCAGAGTATAGAGAGGAATGGAAAGAAGGCAACAGTCACAACACATGCACTGAGTGAAGGAATCATAGTAGCACAGCAACATGCTCAGAGGTGGGTCACTGGAGCATGGACACTGGAATACCATCTTGGAGATTGTCATCTTGAAGATGACATCAGAGCCAAGTCATAAGAAATAGAGAGGATAGTAGCACTTGAATTTGGGGGTAAGGGATGATCATTATAATAGAATATATTAAAATCAGGATGTGTTGTCTATTTCAGGTGATATTTTTAAGTTTTAGGGTTTTTTTTGTCTTGTTTTTTTTTGTTTTATTTTGGGGGGGGGTCACACCCGGCAGTGCTCAGGGGCTACTCCTGGCTCCATGCTCAGAAATTGCTCCTGGCAGGCACGAGGGACCATATGGGGCACCGGGATTCGAACCGATGACCTTTTGCATGAAAGGCAAACGCCCTGCCTCCATGCTATCTCCCTGGCCCCACAAGTTTTAGTTTTTTAAGGGCTAACTAACTTCTAAAATAGTCTCCTTTGTCCTTGATAAAGTTTTCCCAGAGAATGTGAATGAAAGAATAAATAAATTTCAGACATACTTAAGAGGCATTAAATGCAGTGATCTCTAAATTATAGGCATGAGAGCTGGTTGGATAGATTGACAAGGAAATTTGTTATTATTAAAATGATTTATTATTAAGAATGTTAGGCCCAGAATTTCACAGGAGCCAAAGACTTAGAGATCACCATGAGGCCAGTGACAGAAAGTATGAACTCCATTCAAAAATTGGTTATTTCCTATTTCTTATATGAGAAATGTACATAGTGAAGGGGAAAAGAGAAAATCTGGATAGGGTAGAGAAAGGAAATCTAAGCATTCATCCAGGTTAGTGTTTCTTAATCCTTTTCAGACACTTTCCCCTTTATGATCTTGTTTTCTTCCTGTGGCTTCCTTCCCCTGCCAGTTTTCCCCACACTGGGTAAAAATGGTGGCTCCTCATTTATGTCTTTTCACTTCAGATCCCTATGGAATATCCTGGAGACCCACAAATGGCTGAGAAATGTTGATCAGGGCCTGAGCGATGATAGGGTGTTAGGCTTGCATGCAGCTGTCCAAGGACAGACCTGGGTTCAATTCCCAGCACTAGTCCCCTGAGCCTTACAGGAGAGATAATATCTGAGCATAGAGCCAGGAGTAACCTCTGAGTGCCACCGGCCAAACCAAAAATAAATAAATAAAAAAATAAATAAAAGAAATACTGATCAGATTATGTATGATAGAGTTAGCAAGTGAGAATATATTAAAATCAGGAACACTCCAGACTAGCTTACACTTTTTTTGGACCACATCTGGCAACACATAGAATTTCTCCCAGTTCTGTGCTCAGAAATCAGTCCTCGCAGGCTCACAGGACCATATCGGGTGCCAGAGATTGATTGAACCTTGGTTGACTGTGGGCAAGGCCAATGCCCTACCTGCTATGCTACCTATTGCTTCAGTCCTGCTTAAATGTTTTTAATGCTGCTCTTTACCTTTAACTTTTCTGGCATTTCTTTGTAGGAAAAATATAGGATGGTGGTAAGGATGTGTAAAATCCTACAGACCCTTGGTATTCACATGTAGATTCAACCTTTCCTAGTTCATGGTATTCTCAGGGCATTTTATTATTTAATTTGTGACCAGGAAAGGAAGAAATGGGAATCAAACACTCGACATGAACACATCACTGTAGAGATAGGTCAGAGGGAGCCTGGGTACAGCACAAGTATTGTCTCCTGACAATAGTAGTAGATAATAGTAGCCCTTGAATGCTACTGTTTATACCTTCCAAAATAAACCAGTCAAATAAATTTTAGTGCAAAGAATTTAAAGGATTATAGAGGCTGAACCAGCCCCATCAAACACTTACTTGTTTCTGTTCTCTTTGATAAGTGAGGTGATATCTCATTATGATGGACATTTTTCTGATAATTGAAGAAAGTTTTCATATATGTCTGTATATCTTCTTTGAGGAAGTGTCTGAGAGGCTATTTAGGTGGTTAGTACTTTTCATGCCATCTTCATTCTCTATGTGTGGTGTTGTCCTGCATTGTTTTCCCATTCCAGCACTTGTATAGTGGTTTTTACTATGTGTTGTGTTGGGGTTCGTGAGTTAGAAGATGCTCATGGCCGCAGAGTGAAGCTGAGCAGCCATGCACCTCTAGATCCACCTTATTGGGTGGGTCCCTTACCAGGTTTGGGCCCTAGAGATTGTGTTTGATGGCATCTTCTTGGCTGTCTTGTGGAAAAAAAAAAGCCTCTTTCAATTCTATTTCATTGGTCTTAGAGTCTACCTTTATTTCAGTACCACACCATGACAATTATTGTAGCTTTAGAGTATAATTTAAAATTGGGAAAGCTATGGAAAACAATATGGTAACTTCTCAGAAGCTTAAGAATTGAGCTGATGGTCTCCATTGAACATGCATCTTACTTGCTTGTCTTTATGCTTCTTTGCTTTTCTATGCTTCTTTCTACTCTGGAGAAACCCGTACTCTCTCGATACCCATATTTCTTCTCACTTTTTTCTAAGCAACTTTTGTTCAATGAAAAACTACTTTTCTTGGAGGGAGGTCAACACTGGTGGTGTGATTGGCCCTGAAACATTGCATGCTGAAACGCAAGTGTGAAGAACTTTGTATATCTCAGTGGCTTCAATAAAATATTAAAAAAATAAAACCTTCCTTTTCTTTCTTAAAAAAAAAATAGAATTAAGTTTCCTTTCTATATGACTCAAAAATTCCATTTCTTTGCATCTACCCCAAGAACCCAAAAGCAATTTCAAAAAGACATCTGTGTTCCTGTGTTCATGCCACATTATTTACAATAGTCAAGATACAGAAAAAACCCAAATGTCCAAGATAGAAGAGTGAAAAAAAAAGATGTGATCTATATACCCATTGGGATATACTCAGGCATAATAAAAAATGAAATCACACAGGTTGCCACAACATGGTTGGAACTAGGAGATAAAATGCTTCATGAAGTCAGGCAGGAAAGGGACAAATACAGAATGATTTCTCATTTGTGAGTACAAACAAGCATAATAGGAGAGTATCAAATGGTCAATGGCAAGAAACCTGGGAACTGGACAACATAAGTTTACTGAGGGTGGGGGAAGCATGAGAAGGGAACTTAAGACACTGGAGGGGCCTGCTGACACTGGTGGTGGGCATGGTGCTAAAAGCATTGAAGAATCAAAACTCTTTCATTAGCAGTATTGTAAAGCATGGTGCCTCAATTAAAATCTAGAGGGGGAAAAGAAAAGAATTTCAAAGGACTAAAATGACTAAAATTCAGTAAAGACAAAAAAAAAAAACTGGGTCTTTGAATTCCTTATATAGTGTTCTTTGCTGCCCCATTACTCTGCGTCTCTTTTTCAGATTTATTTTTAAATGCTAAAAACTCCGCAATTGTTCTTCCTTCGTGAATCATTAATCTATGCAGCTGCCATACCACATTGGAAGGCTCAGCTCGGCCTGGTTCGAATAGAGTGCTAAAGTGGGAGTTAGTCATAGTTTGGCTTCATAGCTAATCTATTGTTGAATATTGAAATTGTGACATTTTAAAAAATCTTTCTGCATCTCATTTTTCATTCTTTCCCTTGATGTGTGTTATATCGTGAAGCTAAATGTGAATGGAATCACCTAGCTACCTCCTTTTTGCTGCAAGAGTACACTTGATACCAGTTTCCTTTCTTGTCACATAGTTTATCCGCAGATGCTTGTGGTTTTATTAATTTGTCTCAGGATAATGTTGGGGGGCATTATCTATGAAACTGTGTGTTCAACTCCACACAGGAACTTAAGAGCTCTGAAGGAAATACATGGTCAACTGCAGAAAGATTGACTGGACGTTGTGTAAATGATAATAGCTGATATGTATTGCAAACTTACTCACTGTTGCTGGGTCCTTGCATTTCATAATCACACCATAAATATAAAGTAGAGAGGGCAGTGCAGGCATAGGAACTTTTCACAGCTTATGTGAAGCAGAGACAGACAACACCCAGGTCCTTCTGGCTTCAGACAATAGTCTTACCCTCTATCTGATGCAGTTTATATGTTTAGAGTTCATTGGAGGTGTCTCTTGATAGGGACCAGATAATTTTGTCAGTTGAAATTCCTGGTTCCTCCTACAACAAAGTTGACTGTTCATTAAAATCTGAGTCGCTGCTTTCACATAAGATGTAGATCTTGCAAAAATAATGAGAGCAAAGCAAAAAAATCCTTGCAGAAAATGTTCCTTGCAGAGGTCTACAGATTGTTCACTTTATTCACAGGTAGGCTTAGAATTCTTTGTCACATGCTTATTTGAATTACATTAAATGTAAGGAGACCTGACAAGTGTAGAAGTTTGAATATTCATTATTAATTTTAACTCTTTACTTAAGCTTCTGTGACACATGCAAACATTCTTTGAAATCTGGAAAGGAAATACATCATGAAAAATAAAGTGAAAGTGAAGTTTTTAAAGCTATACATTTTCTTATATAATAAAATTCAGACTCTTGCAATATATTAAAGGTATAATGTCCTTTTTAAAACATTTAACAATAAACAAAACCAGATTTTTATTAAAGTGACTTTTTTTAGGCAGTCCTTTCCAGATTTTCATTCCCAATCACTAAAAAAATAAAGTTAATACTTTTTGTATCATGCATAGGCTTAAACACACTGAAGTTTTTTAATTATCAATATAAAGAGGAGTTGAAAAGGACTAAAATCTTAATTCCGGTAGTTTGAAATTCTTTGTCTTGTTTTATACTTGGTTAGATAGTTGCTTTGAGGAGATCTAAACTAGGTAGTGATATCATTTTATAGGTAAATTATTTGAGTTGATCACATACTCTTGCATATGTGATTGATTTTAAGTTCATATGAAAGTATCTTTGTCATTTTTAATAGATCTGTAATGTAATATGGTAGCTTTTAGCCTCAAGAGAAGTATTAAGTTAGACTCCAGGTGCTTGGAGAAAAGAACTTAATTATTGAGTAAAGGGGGATTAAAAGTTTAGATCATAAAACCAGCCTTTCAACCCTGAGGCAGGGGTAGTAGTGATGAGTGAAAATTTATTGTTATTATTGTTTTCTTTTCCTTCTTTGTACTGCAAGTTTCTCTTTTATGTTGCAAGTGCCGTGGTTAAAACGAAACTGGGGGGGGGGGGAGTGGATTTTTCATTTTGTTTTTGGTCCACACAGAGATGCTAAGGGTGTTACTCTCCTGACAGTGCTTGAAGAACCAGATGAGATGCTAGTAATTGAAATCAGGTCTTCTGCTTGCAAGGCAAGCAACCTACCTGCTGAATTGCTTCAGCCCCTAAGGGGGAAAGTGGATTTAGACTAGCTCACCTTTTACTAACAAATTGAAGGCTAGATAGATTCCACTAATATCAAATAACTGTCTAAGAAAGTAAATATTACTATGGTATTCTTTACTACCTCACCCAGCAATGAACTTTTATGCCTTCATTCTTAGTATGGTAAGATCTGACTGTTGAATTAACTGAATACTAAAATAGCTATATTGGGAATGGTAAAATGAATTACATAGAATTACATTTTCGTATGCCATAGGACTTCAGTGCTGATATGTAAAATTGACTGATCAAGAAATAGTTATTATGGATAACCATCCTATTTTAAAATGCAGAGATACAGATCCAAGGATGTAGTTCAGGGGCAGAACATACTTGAAACCATGAGTTTAGCCCCAGGTACTAAGAGTCATTATTGGCTCCATGGGGCTTTCTGGAACCACAAGTGTGAGTACAACCACTAAGTGTGTGCTACCCTGTGTGTTGTAATTGCAGTAAACAGCAAAGAGATGGGAAGAGGGGAAGTAGCAAAAATGAAGAGGGAAGGAGTTGGGCAGATAGTACAGTGGATAGAGTACTTTCTTTGTACATGGATGACCCAGATTCAATTCCTGGCACCCCATATGTTCCCTTGAGTCCCACCAGGAGGGATCCCCGAGCACTGCAAGATATGTCCCAAAATCAAAATGAGAGAGACAGACACAGAGAAGATATAAGAATAAAAACGTATAGTAGTATAAATTAAAATGATATAAACAATTTAAAATTGACTCTTGTGGAAAGCAGGCCTAGGAGTCAGGGTGATAAAAAACTGCCATTTTCTATGCACATATTCTTCTTTATTTTTTATCTTATAGTTTAGCATATGTTTAAAATTGAGCTAGCAGTATTGATGTACATCTCCCCACATCCACATGTCAAGAACCCCCTTCTTTCTAGGGCACCTCTTTATCCCTCCCCCACTGCCTTGTGAGCTGACTTTTATAATCCAAGGCCATAGTTTATGTTTGTTAATCTAAGACAAGAGTTTTATATTCATTTTTTTAAACAAAAAATAATACTCTTTAGGAAAAATGGTATTGTGCACTTATGTCCAGTCTGTTTCTTGTGCTTGGCAAATATATTGCTCATGGAGTTCGTTCTCTGGAAGAGAAAAGCAAGCAGGATACTAGCAATAAAATCCTCATAACAGGATGACAAGCATTGAGGCTTGAGAGGTCAAATCTGGAATTTGACCATTTCCATTTCATTTGACCATTTCTCAGCCAAATCGCTTATGCCTTTGGCTATTCATTTGGCATTTGCCCTAAATTGCTTCAGGAACAGACAGTTCTTATAGGAAAAACAGTAATAAAAAAATGTCTGAACAAAGAATTTGAAGTAGTTTGTACTTGGGAGACATTTTCTCTGATAGTTCCTGTTAGCTATAGTCATACTAGAGCAAGAAATAAATTAGTTCCTAACTACCTTTTGTTGATGGTTTTTCTTTGAAATAGGGAAATACACATAAAATCATGGAGAAATGCACGTTACCACTGACGGGAAAGCAATGTGTCAACCGCATCATTACAGAAAAGGTAAAGTGTCTTTCGCTCTTTATCTTCACTAATGTCTGCCATCTCGTTTTTTATTTATAAACATTTGTAGCATTTTTGTTACCTTCTGAAAGTAATGACATCGTTTGTCATAGGATTAATTGAATCCATGATTAGACTGAATAGCTAAATTAATTGATCCATTGGTTCCTAACTATAGACATCTTGCAGTGCAGTTTTCTGGAGATGTAATAAAATGCACTGCAGTCCTTGATAATAGCTTCAACTATTGTGTAATCAGTGATGTAATCAGTGTCACTGATTTTTCTGCTTGATTTTTAGCAAGTCTATATTTTAATGTAAATATAGTTAAAGATTTATTTATTATTCTTCAATTTCTTCTTTGTTTTCTCAAAATATTGTTTGATTCCACTTTAGGAGACTCATCTAAAATTAAATTTTAATCACTTTTGTGCAAATTGCAGCTTAGGTATCAGTAGTAAGCCACGAAACCAGTGGGTCTTGTGTCATAGAGTGGATTTCAGAACACACCACTCTCTCTGGGCCTCTCCAGATTAACCTCCTGTAACCAGTGGTAAATGGAGGTATAGTGGATTTATTAGAAAGGTGAAAACCACTGGTCTGCCTCCTTGGTTATAACTTTGTGGACCAGTAGGCAAGACTGTTTTAACAAGGTTGAAGAATGCTGCACTAGATTTTTTTTTCTTCTTAGGTCAAAAATACTGTGCAAAGACACAACTGAAAGCATATCAGATCAGAGGGCACTAAGTAGTAACCTCCTACAGTCATCTTCCAGACTCAGGTTTGAAACTAGGATGTTAGAATAACATTATTCTAACAAGTGAGCAAGAGGATCTCATTGTCATGATTAAAGAGAATTAGCTATATCAAAATTGATGTTTTTTTAAAAATTATCATCATTCCTTTGGTTGACAGCCAGAGCAGAATTTATGTAGAATTTCATAAATGTGACTCGTAGAGAGCAAGTGCATAAAGGGACAGAACATTTCTCTTTGCAGTTTTACTATTTGTTTAAAATTTCTGATACTGTAGATAGGACTTATTGAAAAAAATACATTACTTTGAAAATAAAGATACTCCTTCATCCTGCCTTTTTTTTATCCTACCTTTTTTTATTAATGAAGCAGTGATGTTTCAACAATAATTCCAGCCACGTTTTCCTCTGATCTTCTCCCAAGGGCTTTTTCTTCCTACTTCCTTATTCCATGTGCTGCCTTGTTCTGTCAAGTTCAGTGCTTCTCTCTGCAACACCCCAAGCACCTTGTCTTTTGTTAGGCCTAACATGATTCTCATCATCATAAAGAAATTTCTGGCCATCTCAGCACTCATTGCTACATCTCGGCATTTTTCTTTCTTTCTTTTTTTTTGGCTTTTGGGCCACACCTAGTAACGCTCAGGGGTTACTCCTGGCTATGCGCTCAGAAGTCTCTCCTGGCTTGGGGGACCATATGGGAAACCGGGGGATCGAACCGCTGTCCGTCCTAGGTTAGTGCAGGCAAGGCAGGCACCTTACTTCCAGTACCACCTGGCCCGGCATTTTTCATCATTCATTTAGTTGGTAATATTTTCATGTCCTTACAGCATACATTTTATATCTATTGCTTTTCTGACTAAAAGTAAATTATTTTGGGGGCAGGAGAGATAGCATGAAGGTAAGGCATTTGCCTTTCATGCAGAAGGTCATCGGTTCAAATTCTGGCATCCCATCTAGTCCCCCGAGCATGCCAGGAGTGATTTCTGAGCATAGAGCCAGGAGTAACCCCTGAGCACTGCCGGTTGTGACCCAAAAACAAAAACAAAATAAAAAACAAAAAACCAGTAAATTTTATTATTTGTCTTTAGCCTTATTTTATTGGCATTTAAAAATGTTTTAGACTTGCTCTTCATGCCCATGTTCTCACTTGAATATGTATCTTACCTGCTTATCTCTTGTAGGTTACTTGCTTGTGTTTTTGGTTTTTTGGGGGGTGGCGAGGTGTTTGTTTTTTTGGTTGTTTGTTTTGAGGCCACACCTGATGACGCTCAGGGGATACTCCTGGCTATGCACTCAGAAATCTCTCCTTGCTTGGGGGATCATATGCGACGCCAAAGGATCGAACAGAGGTCTGTCCTAGGCTAGCAAGGGCAAGGCAGATGCTTGTGCGATCACTTCGGCCCTTATTTGTGTCTTTTGCCTGCTTTTTCCACTGTGGAAAAAATAGCTCCTTTTTGCTCTTGAAAACGTACTTCCTTTCTTATGTCATTCTAAGTAAGTTTCAATAACAATGATCTTGTTTCACTAAAAAATGTTTTAGACCCATTTTTCTGCACAACTTGTTTTATTCATTCATTCATGTAATAATCAAGGTAAGCACGTTCTCTGAAATGAGTGGAGAGTTTGTGTGTGTCTTCAAGGAGCACATGTCAGAGGGACAGAAAGTGCCCAGCCATTCTAGCAGTTTGAATGAGAAGGGTGATAAAGGTCATGCTAGGTAGCAGATAAGAATGTAGAAGAAGTCTTCTTGATTGTTTAGGGGAGTGTCCAGGAAATCTACTGGCTGGAATAAAATAGTGTTCACATTTTGCAAAGTATTTGCAATCTGTACCCTTTATCCTTTACTCAGTTTCTCTCTACTTAACATTTCTGCCATTTTCAGCCCTTAAAAATGCTATGAACTATGTATGCTGCATGGTTTCTGAGACTGTTCATTCAACCTCTTCCTCATTTAATGCCCTATGCACTCAGGTCATCTGGGTAATTATTGCTCACTGTTTTGGTCCCAACTGTATATTTCTTTCTCTGGCAAGTCTTTTCCTCCCTGAGTCTTCTGAACACTTCCTGGAGTGCTCGTTGTTATGTAAGTTGGCACTGACCACTAGTTGAACTAATCTTTATGCTCTGCCAATCTCATTCATCACTGTTTACCCAGTACTTAGCATGGTGCCATACAGAGTGAATAGCTAGTTGTGTAAATTGTACTGTACTTTCCTTGACAAGAAAATTGATAGATTGAATAATGAATCTTGAAAGGTAGGTTATATTTTTATAAAGGAAAGTATGACGAAAGAGATCTTTCTAGACAAAAGCAAGAAAATAGCCAGAACTACAGAAGTTAAGAAAGCATCTTAAGAAAGGTGTCTTAAGAAAACACAAACATCTTGAAGATATTTGGTGTAACAGGGTACAGTAAGAGTTGGTTTAGATCAAATTAGAAAGGAGATGGTGGCAAATAGCTTGTTAAAAATATGTGGATTTTATCTGTAAGACAGCAGAGAGTCTTTTTGTACCTGGGATACATGGATAGATTTGTACTTTAGAAAGAACAGTAGCTATTATGTATGTTGAGGGTGTTGGGGAAGAGATGAGACAGTTCACTTAGAGATCTAGAGTCTCTAGACTTCAGTGATCTAATCAAAAAATGACAGACTCCCAAACAGATCAGAAAGTGTTGAAAGAGATTTAGTAAATATACTCAACCTAATTTGATGATGAATTGTGAAGGCAGAGATCAGTTATTTTCCTAACTAGAAAGGCTGGTTAATCTATTGCACCCTGAATGAAGAGAACTGGTAAAGAATAGATTCTATTTTGACATGCTCCACTTGAGTTCCCTAAATAATTGAACATCCTAAACAATCCAACTGAGATTTTTTTTTATCTTTTTTTTTGTGTGTGTGTGTGGTTTTTTGGTCACACCCGGCAGTGCTCAGGGGTTACTCCTGGTTCCATGCTCAGAAATTGCTCCTGGCAGGCATGGGGGACAATATGGGGCACCGGGATTCGAACCGATGACCTTTTGCATGAAAGGCAAACGCCTTACCTCCATGCTATCTCCCGGGCCCTGAGATTTTTTTTTTAATATAAACAATCAGAGATGAAAATCTGGTGCTTGGAAGAGAAGCCAGTATTGAAATAAACCAGAGGAAGTCATTAGCTTATGGAGATAACTAGAACCTTAGCTATAGATGAAAGCATAGGAAAGTGAAAACAGTAAAGTCAAATTCAGCGTGGTATAAAAATCTAGGTACCTCAAGGAAAGGAGTGATGCATGTTCATCTCTGTGCTAACGCACAGCAGGTATCCAATAAATACCTGTTGAATGCAGGAATAAGAATTCACTACTATTAAGACCAGTGAGTATTTGTAGCCCTGCATCAGATATGAATGAGAATTCTATTTTTAGTTCATAATATTTTTCATCTGAAGGAAGCTGTGTGCATATGACAGCCCTAATTTTCTAGTTCAATGGTGCTAGAATAAGGTGATGAAAGGTGCCTTCCTTTGTAGTAACTCGGCTATATTGAACTACTTTCTCCCATAAAGTAGCCTTTTGAGGTGGCAGTAAAAGAGTGCATTTATCTGTGGGGAAAAAGCAGATGAAATATTATTTTGGTATTAGAACAATTTATTGTAGCTTTTAGATATTTTAGCTTTTAGTTATAATTCTTACACATTTTTGTTTATTCTTTATCCCTTCAAATAGAACTCTTTCTAAACATATCAAAAGAAAATTTTCTTCCTTTGGATAATAGATACTTGATTCTCCAGTGGTTTCCCTTTCCAGTAAAACCAATCAAATTATCTGAGATTTCATCAGATGACGCAAATATCATTTATCATTGTTTTGCTTCTCAGGAAAATAGTAATCAACAGGTGATAATAACTATTTCTGCGCTTTTATATGTATTTACTTACTAGTGACAATACCTTAAGGTAATAGAAGGAGAAAGAAATTACTATCTGGCACCCTTGCTATATGTTCCAGGCTTACTGCAGGGTGTTGAGTACGCATTCATGTTATACTTGTTCCATAAAGAAACTCTGACCAGATTGTGTGGCCAGCATATGGCAGAGCTGGAATTTCATTTCCACCTAAAAATCCAGTTGTTTTTCATTCTACATGTTGCTGTGCTTTTAAATTAGCCTCAA